>JADHKL010000110.1:0-53072 GCA_019925545.1 Ophiostoma angusticollis
ATAAGCAGCAGCAGTCGAGAGGCGGATCGTGGTACGGGGGTGCGCGGTCGGTCGGGCCTGGGGGCGACTTATCCCAGGCGTGCACCGTTTTTCGAGGATTTGCGGGACGACGCGCGGGACGACGTGCGTGACGACGCACGGGACGGCCGCGACGAGCCGTGCATCTCAGCGGACCCAAGCAGCAGCCTCCGAGTATCAGGCTTGGGGCAGTCCGCGACGAGGTGATCCTTGGCGCCACAACGGTAGCATTCTCCCCTCGCTCTGCGGCCCATGCGTCGTTGGTTCGTCAGGTCCATGGGGTCACCGACGTCATGGGCAATTGGTTGCGCGGCGGGTCGCGCGGCGGGGCTACGCCGCGCGATGGTTGGCAGAGGTGTTCCACGGGGCGGCCGCTCTCGGGGCGGCGGGTGTCTTGGTGGCGGGAGCGGCGTTGGGCGCCGTCTCCACCTGGTAGCGGAGCCTTCGGTTCTCAAGGTGTTGTAAAAAGGTCGAGTAATCTTGGTATTCCTCGCTGGGGGGGTCGTGATGCTTAAGCATCTTTCTCATGTCGTTATTGATGGTCCGCTCCAAGAGGTACTGGAGCGATGATTCGGGAATCTGCCCTTCCAACGCCAAGCGCTGGAATTCGGCAAAGAAGCTTGAAAAGTCCTCCTTGTTTCCTTGTCGCAGTTTGTGCAGTGCGTTGCGGGCTGCGGACCGGCGATCAGAGACGCCAAAGGCGCGATCCAGGATTTCGAGGACGTCCTCGTAGTCCTCCAGCCGGCACATCCCCATGTAGATGTGAGGCTCAATTTGGCGGTACGCCTTACCGGTCAGGCGCCCGGTCACGTACGCCATACGCGCTTGGGCGGTGTGAAAACGGTCGGCGTTGACGACAAGTTTCTCCCTGATCTGGGAGCAGAATCTGTGAAGGTCGTTGCGGTTTCCGTCGAACTTCTCCGTGTCGGGCAGGCGTTCTGAAAGGCGGGGGTGGCCTTCCGGGGTTCGGGCAGGTAAGGGTGCGTCTCTCATCGGGATGTCGAGGGAGTCCACAGAGGCTGGCGGCGCCGGGGCAGGTCGGGCAGGAAGAGTCGAGGCTTGTACGCGGGCCATGTCGATGGCCACCCTCTCCTTGACGCGTGCCTCGACGAGGTGGTCGTTCGCCTCTTTCAGCATGTCCTCGTACAGCTTCTTGTGGGACTTTAGCATCGCGGTGCCATCGCGCCGCGTCTTCGCGTGAGTAGGTATTTCCACCAGTGGAGCTGGGGCTGGCCGACAACTCACCACCCCCCTGTCGTTCCCCATGGAGGCAAATTGCACGATTCTCCACCGCACAAAAACAAAGCATCGCCATTTCCAGACGTCTCGCTCGGTCTTGACTCTTGAGCATGCCGACAACGATGGACGCAACCGACGTACATGTACACGACACCGCGAAATCGCTCGCTGAACTGGCATCGTTTGGCCTCTCCGGCTCTGCTGGCGCCGTCGTGTCGGCGCTCGTGACAGAGTGGGTCAAACGGACGAGTGCTCGTCGCAGCCAGACGACGAGCAGCGCGGCGAAGACGGCAGCGGGCGGCTTTGTCTTCTTCTCCGCATACTACGTCGCGGCCACAGCGAGGCTGTCCATCGACGGTCTCGTGCTTAGTCATCCGGACCGGCGAAATCTCTCGACTCGCCGTGCCGCCTTGCGGGCATTCGTTGTGGGTGTCATTGCGAGTACGTGTGCCCAGCTCGCTGTGGGAGGGGATGAAGATGATGGTGAAGACGACGATGGTGGTGATGATGACCTTGACCAAGACGACGGGGAAGAGGGGGAGGTCTTTGGGCGGCGCCGTCAGCGGTCGTGGCCAGCTCTGGGGCGTGGCTTCGTCCTGGCGCTCGACGCGGGCATCACGTTTTGTCTGCAAGAGATACTGGCGCGTCTAGTTGCGCAGAGACAGCTCCGTCGTCGGGCAGCAGCACCAGCACCAGCGGCAGCAGCAGCAGCAGCAGGAGTCACAACCTTTCTCCTCGCCGCCACCAGCAAGGCCATTGCCGCGAGCACTACCTACCCGCTGCTTGCGGCAGCTGAAGTGGCCGCGGCAGAACGACGGCAGGCAAGACAGCAAGCTGCTGCCGCCAGCGGCGGAGACGACGACGACCGCAGAGCAACACGCAGCCGCCGCTCCTTGGCCGTTCAGTGGACCTTGGCAAGGACGGCCCGAGCGCTCTACAGCAACTTTCTGCGCAGCGTGGCGGCAGCCGCTCTCGGCCATGGGCTCACCATGGCGGTGCAGCGAGGCCTCTATGGCCCAGTGCTGCGGCTGGTGCTTGCAATTCTTGGTGCCGTGACGCGGCAGCGACAGGAGCAGCAGTCGGGTGCTCTTCGAGAGACACAGCATCCGGCGGGCCGCCGTACAGATGCCAGGCAGCAGCTCATCGGCACCACGACGACGAAGCCATCTTTTCCGCAGCTAGAGAAGCCAGGCGATGGCACAGCGATGGATGGCGGCCGCGGAGTGGAAGAAGCCACCACGCCGAGGAGGCTGGAAGACGAGACGGCGGCGAAGACGACAATTGAGATCGCATCGCATCTGGACAGCGACAGTGGCAGTGGCCGTGGCAGTGGCAGTGCACCATCTTCCGTGTTGCCCGTAGTGCCCCGGCCGCAGGCGCTGGCGCTGGCGCCGGTGCCAGAGCAGTCGCCAGAGAGCAGACTGCTGGTCGCACCGGAGGATGAGCAGCCGTCCTCGCTTGCGGTGGTCGACCGAAAGGCGAGATCACAGACAGAAGACGGCGCGGTTCTCTTACTACCTGCGCAGCCCCGGCCATTGCCAGTAGCACCGTCCCGCGATGCGACCGCCACCAGCCCTGTCGATACAGCCAAGGGCGCCGAGACCGCCGACGCCGGCCCGGGAACGATAGGCATCTTGATCTTCAACATGATTTCAAGGCGCTCGCGGGTGGTCAAGGCATAGAAAGCAAGGGGATATTGTAAAGAGACAGACGGTATAAAAAAATCCAAGCTCAAAGCAGCCTTTCCAGAAAGATCCCTTCTCAACATTGAAATGCAATGCCATCCTTCTTGACCTCGCTGGCGCCGCCGGCCGAAAACCCGGTGCCCTCGCTGCGCAGCTCCACCAGCCCGGGCTTGATCTTTCTCCATTGTCTGCCCTTCTTCTCCTTCCTGTCATCACTGTCCTTCTTGTCCTTTCTGTCCGTCTTCGCCTCCTCGCCGCCGCCCTCCAGGTCCGCCTCGCACACGTAGCATCGCACCCCGTCGGTCGTGCCAGGCGCCGCGTGCGGGTCAAACAGCGTCGCAAACCCGTTGGGCCCGGGTGGCTTGACAAACCGGTGCACACAGCTGCGGCACAGCACGTGGCCACACGGAATCGCCAGCACCGCCTTGGACGCGTTGGACAGCACCTTGTTGCAGGCGGGACACACCCGGTGCTCCTGGCGGTTGGTCTCGAAGTGGATTGGCACCAGCGTGCGTAGCGAGTACTCGTGGCCGTCGCGTCCGGCTGGGCAGCGGGGTGTCTCCAAGACCCGGAAACCACCTTTTGCAACGTGGCCTTTCCTCTTGTCGCCGTCGGCGTTGCTCTCGCTCTTGCCCTTGGCCTTGGCCTCGCCCTCGCGCCGCCATGACGACGGCGTCTCCGACGGCGTCCAAAAGGACGGCAGGGCCCGCGCATCGTGGGCGGCCGCGCGCTCCGACTCAATGGCCCGCCGTGCTTTGGAGCGGTCGTCGTCTGCAATGCGCCGCAGCTCGTCTTCGTCGAGTGTAAATTTGCGCTTCTTGCTCTTGTTGGCCTCGGTGGTGCCGTCGTTGTCGTCGTTGGCGTCGCCGGTCTTGCTGGCCGGATCCCGGTCTACAGCCTCGTCGTGGCCGGCGTCGGCAAGAAGCTTCTTCGTCGTCGCCGTGGCCAATGTATCCGGCCTCCCCTGGAGGCTGCCTCCCTCGTCCCCGCCCTTCTTGCCGCCGCGGTTCCCTTCCAAGCCCGCCTGGACCAGCTCAAATTCGCGGACAGCGCGCGCCTGGGCCTCGGCATCGTCGCGGACCTGCTGCTCCGCGCGCTCGCGCTCTTCCAGCGCCCGCTGCCCTAGGAGGCGGCGCTGCTCCTTATTCTGGGCCAGGATGTTGCTGATAGCGCATTCGCGGCAGAAGATGTCGCCGGCCGCACACGCAACCGGGTCCTCGGCAGGATTGAGACAGAGCGAGCAGGAGGCAAAGGGCAGGAAGGAGTCACGTGTGAGACGGGCGGACGCCGAGAACCAGGCGGCCTTGGCGAGGGAACGCTCGTGGGAGGTGAAGACGGGCCGGCTGCTGTTGCGCTTGCCTGTTTGTGAGGGGGGTGTTAGTGAGTGGACAAAAGCAAGCGAAAGAGCATCGATCCAAATAGACGTCGGAAAGAAAGAAGAATTGAAGGAGGGACTTACTATGTGACATTGTGGCTGTTGACGCGGGAAACGAGATGGACTGTCAAAGGAGAAAAATGCCATGGGATGAGGTGGTTGTGATTTCTCATTCAGTACTCTGTACTGAGATGGTTGCATTTATTACTGCCGGATTTGTAAGGCCTCAAGGACTTACTAGAGCTGCGAGCATATGCTTGGGCACAACTCACAGCGCTGAGAGTTAGCGGGCACCTAAAATATAGCGATAAACGCGCCTAGAGACCGGCAAAAATGCGCTGGCTGTCAGCCGCATGCACTGTATCCGAAGACCGCATCTTCGTCTACCGTCATTGTACGAATACATGGTCTGATGCACAATAACTGCGGCGCCCCTCATTCCAAGCCTTCCTCGTCCACAAACGACGCAGTCTCTTCCAGACCGCGGAGCACCTCCTCGATCTCGGCCGGATCTGTGATGGCCCACACGCCGCCACCCTTGACCAGGTCCTTGCCGCGCATGCCGACCTCCTTGCCCACGAGGTTGCGGCCAACCTTGCCAGGGCCGATGCCGACCCACCGGCGCACCTTTTGGTCCTGGTCCTGGTCCAGGTAGCGGATGCTGTCCCACCAGAGCACCGTCTCGGCACACTGGCGTGCCAGCAGGTCCTTGAGCTCCTCGCGACTGCCAAACGGCCGCGCCGTCACGTTGCTGATGCACGGCAAGAGGCCCGGGAACGATACAATGTCCTCGTCGCCGCGGCCCACAACCCGGCTCTTCCCGGCCAGCAACGCGCGAATCTCCGCCACCACCGGCCGCATGATGGGGCTGTGGAAGGGGCTGTCGCTGTTGAGGCGCACAGCGCGCGGGTCGTGGCCCAGGAAGCGGCGCACCTGTGCCATGAGGGACGCAATGCGCTCAATGTTGCCGCTCAGCACAATCTGGTTTTTGCTGTTGATGTTGGCAATCGAAACTTGCTGGCTCGGCGGCGCCGACGGGCCAGAGCTGGCCTCTTGTTGTAGCTTCTGATGATGCTGCTCGTCCAGGAACTTTTGAACAGCCGCCACCAGCGGCTGCATATACTCGGGCTCTGTCACCACAGCCACCATGCCGTACTCGCCGCCATACGCTTCGCGCGCGCGCTGCGTGGCACCCGCCATGGCCTCGGCGCGCCGCCGCACCAGGTACAGGCTATCCTCGAACTGCAGGTAGCCGCCGGCCACGAGGGCGGCAAACTCGCCCAGCGAGTGGCCCAGCGTAACGTCAATGTGCTCGGCCAGGCGAAAGCCGAACTCGCGTTCTAGAATACGCAGGATCAAAATGGACGTAGCCATGATGGCCGGCTGCGCATTGGCCGTGGCCGTGAGCGCTCTGCCGGGCCCGTCCCGGACAATGTCCGACAGCTTAAAGCCCATGTAGTGGTCGATCTCCTGTATGATCTCCCGTGCGGTCACGGGGAACGCCTCCAGCCATGGCGTAAACATGCCGATCTTCTGAACGCCCTGGCCTACAAGACGGGCTATTAGTTCGCTGTGTTGGTGAGCCAAGTGTATGTGCAGAGAGAGCAGCTCACCAGGAAAGAAAATGGCTGTCCGTGGTCTAGGCCGGCCATGGGCAGTAGTGGACGCGCGGCGGCGCTGTTGTCGTGTTGGGTTATTGTGTGCCGCGTGTGCGAGTCTGGGGTATAGTGCGCCTGCTGCTGAGCGGGCAGCCGCAGACGTCCATAGACTCCATCGGGGGCAAAGGTTGGCGTCTCGGGGTTTCCGAGCCAGGTCGGGGGAGGTGGGGGTTCGTAGGGAGGAGCATCGACGTGCGAGGTGGTCCGGAGATGACGAGCAGAGATGGCGGCGGGTGAGAGAAAAGGACGCCGGTGACGAAAAGGAGGGAGGGGGAGAGAGGAAGACGATGGCCCGCGGAAGTCGATTCATCGGCCTGACGCCAGCAGGGGAGAAGCGTTGGAGAGCGGTAGAGATGCACATCCACGAGAGAAGGGCAAGAAGGCGGGACGTTGTTGTCAAGGCACGGGTTCAGCGAGACGGATCAGAGCAAAGCGTCAACGAGGAAAGTCTGTCCGCTGTCGAGGCGAGGAAGAGAGCGTAGGCGACGATCAGCTCGGGAGTCGTCGCAAGATTAAGCGACGGCCGGAACACAAACGTCCGGGGAGGAAACGATCGTTAGACTGGCACTAAAGTGGCAGTCCTGGTGGTCGTCGGGGACAAGAGCACTTTCGCCGGTGGGGAAAACGCTGGAGAAGCTCGGGTTGGGGCACCGTCATGAATGTGGGGCCGTTGTTACCCCTGTGGCTTGTTCTGTGGCGCAGCAGCGCCATTTGCGGCTCACATTGCTTGGTGCTTCTATTGAGCCTTGAGTGCATCTATTGGAGCAGAACTCAATGCGTAGCTGACAAGAGGCTTGGGAACGTGTGAGCTGCGCTCTCACGTAACAACTTGTGTTATCTACCTACCTATGGACAGCACATCTACCTGTCTACCTTGCAGGTGCTGAGAGACGCGTTTGTCCAATCAGGAAGGTCTGCCACGACGCATTAAAGCTGCCGACCAAAGCCAGCTCAGAGTAGCGACAACGTGGCGCATGCACCTCGCATGACAGCCAGTGGCTGTTCTTCCTTTGCATAAGCATGCAGGCTTCCCTGGTTAGAGTCCTGCAATAACGGCGGTCCGATAATATAAACACACAAAGCAGCCGAGCAGCCTGGACCGACGGCTGCACTTTTGGGGGTCGTTCCGCAGAGCTCTCCAAATGAAGGACAAAAAGGACATGTGCATTTGCGGCGGAGGACAGCATTGGGTGGGGGGAACGCGCAGCGCATGCAAGAACCCTTGCCTTGCCTTGACTCTGTGTGACCGCCAGGTGACGCAAAGTGAAGTAAAGTCCTCACGACGCGACGTAAGACAGCGCGCTGCTGTGGGCCTTTTCAGGGGATTTGACAGTGTCCGTGCAGCAACAACGAAGCAGTGACACGTACCTTCCTATGCTTTGAACCTTTGACCTTCTTTCCCACGAGCTTCAATGCAGTCTCCTGACACCTACAAATGGGCGACGATCATTGGCTCCAAGCTAAAGCGTAGAGGACTACCGTTTTCTGGGGCACTGTTTCCCCCGCTTTTTTGCTGCATCTTAAGTGACTGCAGCATGTTCTGGGCTTAAACTCTCCCTCGTGCATTCCAATCCTTCGTTCTTCGTCTCGCCCCCTTTTCCCCTCTTCTCTTTCTTCTGTCCTGTTTCCTCGTCACGCCGCCTCTTTCCTCCTCCCTGTGATTTCTCCTCTCCTTTCCTCCGACCGATCGCCCTTTCCCCAGCCAGCCGTCGACCTGGATTTCTGTCGGCATCCTATTCTTCAACGGTGGATCTACAGGCGATGCTTACCCAACCTTGATCCAGCTGTCCTGAGCACACCAGGCTCGTAGCAGACGGACCGAATCTAGCTGCTTGAGCCTTGGACCGCAAAGAGCAGATATCAGCTTTGACAACGAGAGACGAACGGAGACGAGACCAGCTGGCATAAGGGAATAAAGAGAACAAGAGCAGCATCGACAGCCTGAGGTCTGTTTGCCGCCTTCGAAGAGCCATTAATCTTCGTTTTGCGGGCGGCCAGACCCCAGCGATTCGCGCTCTCCCGCCCCTGGTTGTCAGCTCGTTCTCCCGGTTCTCCCCCGTCAAGCATGGCCAGCGGTTAAATACACTGCCAATCTCCAAGCCTGCAAAGCTTCCTCTATTGTTGTTCTTTGGTCCATCAAACCGAGATCCAACCAAGCGACACAACCGTCCATCCGCCCTCGCACACAAATACGCCACATCCTGTCGTTTGCACGGTTCCCCGTTTGCTCCTCTGGGTCTCGCCGGCATTTCAGGAAACAAGAACTTCTTTGAGTCCTCGCCAGCTTTCCACAAGAGCTCCTTGAGTCCGCGCCAGCTTTCCACAAGAGCTCCTTGAGTCCTCGCCAGCTTTCCACAAGAGCTTCCTTGCAGTCCACCCACCCGGTCCATGCCAGCAGCTTTGAGGTTATATCTCAAAACGGTCGCCCCATCTCTCATCTTGTGCGAAACAGCACTGCCTCCCTACGCGGCCAAACATGGAGCCAGTCCCTGAGACCGAGAGAATGGAGGAGTTTCGCTCCTCGCCGCTGCCCACGTTGCGGTTACAAAGTGCCTCCTCCTTTACCGTTGCCTCGCCCACACCGCTCTCTCCACGCTCTGCTGCAGATCCCGACGGTCTTCGCAAGCCTCCGAACATGCGCCGCTCTACCGAACCGTCCTCTCCCTCGTGGGCGTCCCCGACACCGTTGCCGTATCGCCCTCGCACCGCTTCCCCCCTTTCCGGTTCCCACATACGGTCGCGGTCGACGGCCAGCGCTCTCAATCCGGCCCCAATGGGCCGCACGAGGTCTATGCCAGGCGTCAATGGCGCTGGCCACTTGCTGCTTTCCTCTGACCCCCGGGCGTCAACCTCTGTTCTTGGTTCGACGGGACCAGGAACGCCAGGTCGTCACCGTCCTCCAGCGTTGAACATGCGAACGCCGAAAAAGAGCCTGGTTGAGGACGTTTTCCCGTCCTCGCCAACCCGCATGTCTGTGATCCACGACTCAGACCGCCTCCTTCACGAGCGAAACAGCTCGCCGAACCTTGCCACCCTCTCGCTTCCCCTCCAGAGCATCCCTGCAGGGAGTGCCTTGTCTACAATGGGCTTGACGAGCCAGCCGCTGGCCCGCACGCGACGTCCATCGTCACCATATCGGCGCCTCAGCGCGAACAACGGCTCAACCTCGGACCCCGCAGCTGCCTCGGCGCCGTCTCTTCTCAGCACGGCAATCCCTAGCTCCTCCGCCAGTAGCAACAACACAGCAGCAGCAACAGCAGCAGCAACCGAGGCACCTTTGGCTGCAGCACCCACGACACCGTCGTCTTCTGCCGCGTCGTCGCCGCTCTATCGGCCGACGGACATGTTACTGTCGGCTCCGTCGTACAGCAGCTTGATTGGTCTTTCCTCGTCTTCCGTTCCCTCGACGCCGACCTCGACGCGGTCACGCAGTCCTAGCATCTCGAGCCTGGAAACGATCCCCGACTCGCCCGACGCCGAGGAGGCCGCAGTGGAGGCGGAGCGCATTGCGCAGCTCAAGGCAGCGGCGGATGCGGTCGACAGCGGGGATGGCAAAGGCCGTAGCAGCCTGGACGTACCCATGCGGGGCCGGACGCTCGTGTTCGGTTCACGAGACAAGCGGAAGCGGTGGAGCGTCTGTGGAGCCGAGCGGCGCGGCGATCTGGACCTCGAGACAATCTGGGAGGACTGAAGGGCTCTGCATGCATTGTTCAATTTCGCGGCCTCTGCTCTGCGACCATCATTTCCTGCTCGGTGTTCTTCTTTCTTTGACTGGCGTCGGAACGTCTTTTCCAGCTGCTCTGATACCCTCGTGGCATATTGCATTCGTGGTGGTTACTGTCTTTTCCTATTCCTGCAGCGTCTCCCTCCTATGGCGGCCAGCTTTTGCGTTGTGGCACGAGATGAGTCTTCCTTTGTGTTTCTCCATGCTTCTTCTTCCTCATCTCTATTTCTTTGCTGTTCGTCGTTTGGCGGACGGCCAACAAGCATATTCCTTCCTGTGCGGGAACAGTACTGTCTGCTTCCCAGCTTGAGCACAGTCACCTCTTGATAAAAACAATATCTATAACCATCACAAGTCCTGTATGCCCATAAGCCAGCTCCACCGTGACGTCCTGCCCCTTAATCAAACGGAATCCTCCTGAGGACCTCGCCACCCTTCCTGCGCATCTCCCCGGCCGCTCCCAGGCTGCTGGGCACGCGAATCCCGCAGCAGTCGCCCCAGCCGCTCGGGTTGTGGATGTGCCGCACGCCGCCCTGCTCAAACACGTCCACCGTGTCGTTGCCGTCCACAATGGCGTCCTCGTCGTCGCTGTCCTCCTCGGCCTCCTCGCGCGCCGCGGACATGTCGGGTGCAGCCGGCACGAGCGACCCAAACAGAAAGTGCTGCATCACCGGCAGCTTGCGTAGCACCTCGGCCAGGAACATGCGCCGCATGCCGCCCTCGATCTTTTCCCACGACTTGGCCGCCGAGATATCGTCTAGCATGGGACTGTGCCAACGCAGGCTGTTGTTGTTGTTGGAGGCGGAGGTGGTGGTCCCGGACGCAGCAGCGGCCTGTGTCGGCGGCGGCGCCAACGTGGGCGCTGGCGTCGGCGTTGATGTGGCCGCCGACGTGGCCATCTTGATGCTGTTGACAAAGCGCACCTGCCCCAGGTACAGGTAGTCGTCGCCAAACTGCTCAAGCAGCAGCTGCTGGTGCACGGCGCGCGGCGTGATGTACGGGTGGTGCAGCAGCTGGGCGGCGCCAAACAAAAAGGGCAGGAACTGGTAGTCGTCGAGCCCCCAGACGCCGTGCGAGCCGGCCGGCTCCAGGTAGTACGTCGTCTGCACCAGGCGCATCACGTCGAGGTAGCGCGCAAACACGACCAGCGCCAGCGCCGGCATGTCGTCACGCTGCACGAGCCCCAGCTGGTATAGGCACAGCAGCCACACGACAAAGTGCAGCTCGTGGCCCGAGCCGTAGTCGATGCGCGCGCGGTTGCCAAACGCCTGGCCCAGGTAGGTGGCCGTCTCGGCCAGGGCAGTCTCCGAGACGCTGTCGTCATCGCCGTCCGGGTAGTCCCCGGTGGCCTCTGCGCCGCCTTCCTCTCTCCCGTTGCCCGTCGTCTGCAATTGCCCTTCTTGTTCGCTCGACGCCGCCGTCCGCATGCCCAGGATGTCGCGGTGCCAAGCGGGCGCTCGCTGGCGCACCTGGTCCACAAACGAGCGGAAGCGTTTGTTGCCAAAGCGTGAGCCGCCGGCCTCGTCGGGCGGATTCGCAAACACGAGCTGCTCTGCCTCGTCCAGGATCGCCAACAGCGCACGCACGGCGGGCGAGAGCGGCCGTTGCGGCAGGTTCTTCTGGTACGTCCGGTCTCGCTGGGCCTGCGGCCGCCACTGGCCGGGAATGGCGGTGCTATTCGGCCGAGACGCTTGCTCCTCCACGTCCTCCAGTCCAGCCAGTGCCGCGGAAAACACGCCGGCGGGGGTGTCCACTACCGAATCGGCCAGTCCAAACACCCAGGCCTGCAGCAGCGAGCACGTCGGCGACGCCAGGAACAGCTGGTGGTCGCCCTGGCTCAGGATGCGCCGGCGCGGGACCAGAAATGTGGAAGATTCATGTCCCGGCTCTCTACTGTCGGCCGGTGTCGGCACGCTGGACGAAAAGAGCCCCGGTCTCGATGGCGGCGGCAGAGCGGGTGTCTCGGGCACAGGGGTAGGGTTGGCCGGCGGCGCAGCACGGCGGCGCGGCTGTAGTTTCGGGATGCGGTCGCGCAGGTTCGGGATGCTTCCGGCCGCAGCTGTGGCTGCGGCCACAGATGAAGCATGAGAGCCACCCGACGCTGTAGGTGAAGCTGCTATGGCGTTGGCCGGCGCCGGCGAAGGGGTTTGCAGGCTGGTGGCAGCCATGAGTGACTTTTTTGATGATAAGATATCCTTGAGCCTGTGTCTGATTCTGAAGATGTGTCCGAGAGGATGCTGCCGTACGAGTCTCTGGTTGGTGTGTCTGGAAGTTGTTTGAGATGTGGTTCGATTGATCGAGGCCGTCTTTGGTAAGCACTGGCAAGTGGCGTGGCGTTTTGCCTGAGATAGACGCTTATTACTCCGTATGACCCAGCTAGTGGGGTAGCTCAGCACTACTCCGTTAGTAGTCCGTACTCCGTAGACCACAACTCCTGCAAAAAAAATTAGCCTCACTCACACAGCCTTGCAAGTTGCAACGTCGTCGAAACCAACGCCTTAATATTCACTCTCCCACAGAATCACGCAATGACTGTAGCAGAACCGCAAGCCCAGCTCTCGACGCTACCGCGTGCGGACGGCTCAGCAACATACTCGCACGCCGGCTATACCATTACCGCATCCGCAAACGGCCCCATCGAGGTACAACGGCGAGACGAAGATGCCGACGAGGCCGTCGTGGATGTAATCGTACGACCAGCGGCAGGCGTAGGAGGTCAGTTCAGTGCATGTCTCTCGGTCCCATTGGCATTCCATAACCTTGATGCGCTCTCTCGTCCCTGGCCCACCCAGCGACCCCCTTTCCCATTCCACATCGTCCGTTGAACATCTGATTTCTGTCTCACGTCGCGTCGCGCTGTCCGCTTGCTCACATACTCTCTCTCTCGTATATATACATAGGCCCGAGCGAGCGTCACCTTGAATCTGTCTTGCAAAAGACGCTGCAGGAGATTGTTCTTGTGCAGGAGTTTCCGCGGTGCCTGATCCAGGTGGTCTTACAGATTCAGTCCGTCCCCGAAAACGACTATGTGAACGGGCGGCTCAACCTTCCTGGCCTGGACCTTGGTGTTCTGCCGGCGCTGCTGCAGAGCGCTGTTCTGGCCCTGCTCTCGGCGAGCCTTCCGCTTCGGACAACGGCTACGGCGGCCTCCTTTGCCATTCTCCCGACGTCTGGGACGGCTTCGCAATGCAAGATTGTCAGCAGCTTCACGCCGCGAGAAGCATCCATCGCACGCTCAGTGCATGCCTTTGTCTTTTCGGCCCAGGACGACAGGCTTTTGCTGACCGAGAGCGAGGGCGAGTTCACCATGGACGAGTGGGACGAAGTGCTGGCGGCGGCAAGAAAGTTGTGCTGCCAAGACACAACTGCCGCGGCGTCTGACAGCATGGTACTCGACAGCAACAGCGATGACGGCAACACCGACGGCCCGGACATCCGCAGCTTTGTCCGTTCGACGATCCAGGGAAAGCTGGAAGATGCTCTGAAGTGGAAGGCCGCTGCGCGGGCGTGAGGACACCATCTCCAGAGCCTGTTTCCTGTTCAGACACGCGCGACACACAAGTGGCATGTTGCGGCTGTTTAGGCTGTGTCTGCTGTGATGTGATGTGCTCGATGCGGGGGAACAGCTCTCACCTCCCACCGTCTCCACCTCAGACGTCAGGCAGATCAGAAGCACGACCGAACGCAGGAAGATGGGAAGCAACCCTTCACCCCCCGCAACAGCCGCCGGGCATAGGGCTGCCAATCGTCAGGCCACGCCGTTTTGCCCGAGTCAGAGGTAGATGGGAGACCTCGGGGAAAGCGAAGGAGGTCAACGAGATTCTCCCACGCTGTCGTCTAAACTGTCCAACGCCGGCTTTCATAGTCGATTTCTTTGGCAACTACTGGCACTTACGGACTGCAAAGCTACGGCTGCAGTGTTGTGACGAGACCGCCGTCATATCGTGTCCACTACAGCCAAAGGTCGGAAGCAGGATAGGAGCAGGAATGGCGCCGTTTCTCCCAAGAGCCTTTCCCTTTCTCCCCATGGTCTCTTCGGCCTCGTTTCCCTCCCAAGAGCTTCCCCCTTTCTCCCTTTGTCTTTCTTGTTGTCGGTGTCTAGAACGGCCTGCAGCTCCTATGTCCATCGACGTCCCTTGCATTGTTTTCAACCTTTACCTTATCTCAAACAGCCAGTGGGTCTTACCCGTAACTGGCACGGCTGCGTTTTGAATGTCGTGGGGACGGCTTTGGGTGTTTTGGCAGCAAAAATGGACCTCGTTTCATATTTGGGCCTGGCCTGTCGTCCTGTCCACTATTTGCCACTTTCAGGGCTCATGTCCAGGGCACTTACAGGGCTTTGACACACTAGGAGTCATCCACCAGCAAAGATAGCCCTTAAAATAGAGCAAGAAAAGCTTAAGCATGCCAAGAAGTGACTCCCGGTTCCGTACGGAGAAGTGGCACGACGGAGCATGGTGTTGTAAGACGCTGAAATCATCTTGGGGTGTCCCTTCGCTCCGTAGAACATGTTAGGCCAGGTCTTGGCACTTGTTTGGGAGGAGTCCGCGGACTTTTGCCGTCTGTTGCAGTTCGGCTCAAAACATGTGCATTGAGGAGGCAGTAGAGACGTGGAAGTAAAGAAGCGGAAGGAAGGGCTCGAAAAGGGGCGAGGCGGCCCAGGGAAGGAGCAACGGAGGCAGCGTAGGTCGATCCCCGACAGACGGGAGGGAACGAAAGAGAAGAAAGAAGAGGTAGGGAAAGAGCTGCCGGAGCGCACAAAGCCCAGCAAGAAAAAACTGCAACGGCGCGCGAGTGCCTATGCTTCGATGAACTGCGGGGCGAACAGAGCATCGTCTTCTTACAACGACCATTATGATTGCCCCGTTCGCCCACTGAGCGGTGATTGATTCGCGCGAGAGACAGGTGGGCAACACAGTGTGATCCGCACGGGTCAAACCATCCAGAAGAAACGTCTTTTCTGCTCAAAGTCGAATAGGAGGGAAAAGGAGAACCTTGAGAGAAAGAGGAAGGTGCGAGTGGGGAGAGCGAAAGGAAGGGAAAGGGTTTGGCGACATCAGCGACAAGAGAGAAAGGAGCGACACAGGGGCGTGAAGGGGATGGATGGTGGAAAGGTGACACCAAACGAGCATCGGCGGTTCGGCCTATTATGCGTCGGGATGTTGCATCCTCCCATGCATCTTGCAGAGAAAATTCACATTGCTAAGAATCAAGACGACAACAGCGTGGGTGAGCTCTGTCAATGCACTCGGCAAGGCGCGAAAAGCCAAGTCTTTCTCGTCCCTTGCCTGGGACCCCAACCCTGCATTTGCCAAAGCTTGATACATCCATCCCTCTTCAGGGTGTCCTCGCTTCCCTCGCTTCAAGGTCGTGCTGGCTCGGCCCAAACACAAACGGGATCTGACCGGATCCCTGCGACTCATCTCCCCGTTTCGCCAGGATCAGCGCCACAGCTTTTGCCGTCGTCCGTTCAGGCCTCCGCAGCTCTCCGGCAATAGAGAACCGGTGCACAATGGACGGTCTTACAGCATTTGTGCCGTTGGTGGGGGCAACAGAGGAGAACGCGAACTCAAGAAGAGCGGGCAGAAAGACTGCTTACGAGCAGGTCTCAAGCCTGGGTTTGAATATTCCGTACGGAGCTCCTGCCACGTCGGCCTCTACGTTCACCTAGCGACCATATCGAAACACTTCAGTTCAAGGGGTTTAGGGACAACGTCTGGTTGGATTTCCAATGGTCCTGGCCTGGACTGGCCCTGGCCTGGACTGACAGGCATGCTATTGGGCCTGATGTAAGTCAAAGCTGTCGCACAGTGTCTCTATTTCTGTCCTCTCCGTCCTGTCTGTGCCCCGAGCTAATAAATAGCAGCGTCAAGAGAGAAAGCAAGGGTCCAGGGAGGCGAGGGACGAGGATGGCCACGATATGGACAATTTCTCCAAGAGGCCATCCTTATTAGTGTCTAGTAAGCTCCTGTCGACACCCTCTCTCTCCCTTCCCCCCCGAAGGCCCCCCCTTCCCCTACCCCCCTGCGCTCCCGCGACAATCCCTATGCACCACGCAACGGCGATCTCCACGCTACAAACACAAAGCGACAGCCCTGCAAGCGCTTCAGACCGGACATCGTTCTCACAAGAACGGCCGGAGAGCTGTACTGCGTATAACTACGCAGAGCTTCCGGACAATCTCCGTCGAGCTTCCTTTGGTTCTCCAGTCTTCCTCACAGTTGGCCCAACACCCCTTTCCCGCTTCCTCTTTCTTTTGAGTAGCAGCAGTGACGAGCTCTGGAGCTCTAGTTGTTGGTTGTTGCTCTTGTTCGTTGCTGTTCCGTTCTGCCTTTTGTTCTCATCGTTCGAAGCATTAGACCAATCCTTTTAGATTTTCTTGTTTTCTCTTCGTTCTCTCCGTTCTCTTCATTCTCTTCGTTTCTCTAGACTTCTTATCTTCTCTGCACATATTCCACACATTCGGCCTCGTCACAGTACATACCGCATCAGCACATACCACGTCACAAATTCGTCTTCTACGCCGTCATTGCCCTTTCGCCTCGTCAGTCGTCACATTCATAAACCACTATATATTTGCTCTTGGTCTCTCTTCCGTTACTTTTCTTCCTCTTTTTCTTCTCGTTTCTTTACTCGGTACCCTGTCGTCCAGAAGAGCACACGTGCAGTCCACCTCGGCCGCTTCCAGTGCCCGTCACACGCCGCATCTGCAGCAAACTCTTTGCTAGCTTGCACGACGTGCATATTCATCATTTCGCAGTGCCCAATCAGCGCTTCTAGCAACACTTCTTTGCAAACACAGCGTTCACCGTTCCGTAAGTCCACTCACCCAAGAGACCATCACACGGCACATGGTGGATTCCACACCTGGTCTACTCGATCACAGAGCTAGACTTATGGCTTTCGGCTTCGTGAGAGTGTCTGTGGGAATTGGGAAAGGACAAAGTGCTGACTTTCTTTGCTTCACGTGTCTGAAAGTTGAAGCGACCTGCATCTCAATTAGCATCTCCATTGTCTCTGCATAAGGAGACGCTCTACGTGAGTTCTCCATAGCCGACCGTCAAGTTCAGTTGCTAATTCATCAGCGAGTTCGCTCTAGTTCGTTGCCACCTGCACAACCACGGTCACGCAGACGTCCACTCCCCACCGGGAATTCAGATCTCTACTGTTAGTGATTTTGGCCGCCAGAAGCCCACGGGACCATCACAATATCGGCGCTACCAAAGCTAACGCAGCATTTACCAGCGACAATAAGGACAAAACAAAGTCAGGTCCGGCAAAGTAAAAATTGCGAGAATGGCTAGCCGAATTTCCTCGCCTTCCACAGCGATCCACCCTCTGCTGGCTCAAGGCAAAGAACTCCCCCAGCTGCCTGTGCCGGAATCGCTGGTTCACTCTTCCATCAGCCAGGCCGCAAACTCCACTGAACACCGCCCTACCACTTCATACAACGCCGCGTCCTTCTCTTCTGCCTCTCACACCGGCACTGGCTTGCTACATCTTACCCCGTCGGACCACCTGGACGAGCACGCACCGCTTCAGGATGACACTGTCCTAGGCAAGCCCATCGCCCTGCGCAGACCCCAATCGGCTCGCGCTCATCACGGCACCCTCGACACTGTCCCACGCCAGACAATCTTCAAGGCCCTCGCTTCTGTTGCTCGGAACCACAAGCCCGAAGCTCTCTCTCTCAGCAGCGTCCTCAACGCCACCATGCAACATCCGTCCCGGATAGCCGTTGTGGTCGGTTCTGACAGTTCCGAGACAGCCGCTGATGCCGGGCTCGTCCACGGCCCGACGGCTCCGGAGGCCCCCAAGGCGCAGCAGGCACACCTGGCGCCACCGCAAGCCACCGGAACCACCGGCGCCGACTCGTCATCGCAGCAGCTATGCGATGCTCTCAACGATCTGGCACTGCGCAACAATGCCACGCCGACCATGACCGCTGGCGCAAATGCCCTTCCTGGGCTGGTCTCACCCTGCTTCTACCACCAGCGTTTCGATGACGCGGTCGACATCGACAAGGTCCTCGAAGAGATCAAGAATGACGAGTACATGTCACACTCGCGTCTGGTTCAGACCGCAACCGGCGTACGCGAAGTCTCCAAACAGCTGCAGCGTCGCCCTATCCGCCGTGCGGTCCGCAACATTATGATTGTTACCAAAGCCCGGGACAACCAACTTGTTGTTTTGACGCGCGAGCTCACGCAGTGGCTTCTGGCGACCCCTCGGTATGGTTCGGAAGTTGGCGTCAATGTCTATGTCGACGCCAAGCTCCGCAACTCAAAGCGCTTCGATGCTGCCAGCCTCGTGGCCGCGGATGAACGCTTCCAGACCATGCTTCGCTACTGGACGCCCGACTTGTGCTGGAGCCAGCCTGAGAAGTTTGATCTTGTCATCACGCTGGGTGGCGACGGCACCGTGCTCTTCACCTCGTGGCTGTTCCAGCGCATTGTACCCCCCGTGCTCTCCTTCAGCCTCGGCAGTCTCGGCTTTCTGACAACATTCGAGTTTGAGCGGTTCCGCGACCACTTGGACCGCATCATGGGCAATGAGGGCATGCGCGTCAACCTGCGTATGCGCTTTACCTGCACTGTGTACCGCGACGGTGCCTCGGCCGCCCCTGGCGAACCTTATGAAGAAGGCGAGCAATTTGAGGTGCTGAACGAGCTGGTCATCGACCGTGGCCCGTCACCCTACGTCTCCAACCTGGAGCTGTACGGCGACGACGAGCTCTTGACCGTGATCCAGGCCGACGGTTGCATCTTTTCCACACCGACAGGTACGTCTCACACTCACCGCTTCTTATCAGGAGGGATGGTTCACCGCACAGGATTACACAGAAAGCTAACAAAAATCTGCAGGTTCCACGGCTTATTCGCTGTCCGCCGGCGGCTCATTGGTGCATCCCGACATACCAGCCATTCTGCTGACACCCATCTGCCCTCACACGCTTTCCTTCCGCCCTATGGTCCTCTCCGACACCATGCTGCTTCGTGTGTCCATTCCGCGCAACAGTCGAGCTACAGCTTACTGTGCCTTTGACGGCAAGGGCCGCCTCGAACTGAAGCAGGGCGACTGTGTCACCATCACTGCGTCACAGTACCCGTTTCCCACGGTCACTCGTACGGATGCGGAGTGGTTCAACTCGGTCTCGCGCACCTTGCGCTGGAACACACGTTCTGCCACGCAAAAGGGCTTTGACGCCGGTTCTTCTGACAACACCAGTCGCTACATGGACTCCGAGAAAAACGAGGTCGACTGGGACATTGACACTGACTCGGGCTATTACGCCAGCGAGGAGGGCAGTGTGAGCGCAAGCCCTCTCCGGCGCCAGATGAGTCTGTTGGGCATGTGAGGCAACTTTACCCCTGCTTTTTATGTCGTCACGTTTCACCTGCGTCGAGAACGTGGTCTTCGATGCAAGGAGTCGACAACATGTGACGATCTGAATGAATCAATATGCTTTTGTCACTGTTCTAAGCGGCATGTTCCAAGCGGCACCAACATCACAGCTTTTCTTTGTCTCTTTCGTTTTTCTTTTTTTCCAGCCTCATTTTTTTCCTTGACGTTGCTTAACTCTCACCTTGTACATAGCTCTTCTGAGAGCAGAGCTTTTTTCAAAGACAATGGGATACCATGGGGTACATAGATTCACTGACCCCGACAAGAATTGAAGATCAGCAGGCGCATGACAACGTCCGTCTGCTCAATCGTACTTGCTGTCTACCTACCTACCTACCTATTCAAAATGGCTTTTCTGTGAAGCGTGGTGCCTGTCACAGTGAAAAGAGACTTGCTGTAATAGAAGGCACGCCAAATATTGCCCATTCAGTTGTCAAATTACTAGACATTGGGCATCAGCTACCGATGATGCCGCGAAAAAAAACAAGAGGCTTTTGTTGTGTCCAACAGAATCCACCTGGCACAACCCCGATTCACGGACAGAACACAGAACTAGACCCTGAACGAAACAAAAGAAAAAATCCAAACAGAAGTACAGCCACGCGTTTTCTCGCCTAGATTATCATCCCATTGTAAAGATTCGTCGGTGCGCAATTCAGCGCAGCGCCCTGCCGTTGCTGCATGTTGTCCTTTTTGTGTTGTTGCGGCGGCCGGCAAGCAAGGCGTAATCAGACTAAAAACAAACGCCGTGACACAATCAACAGCCAATGATCGACCACAGCCACTTGGCCGCCATCGCCACGTAGATCTCGATCAAAAAACCCCAGTCATCAACCGTGGTCACAATGAGGCAGCCTTGTCATCTGCCTCGGGACGTTGTGGTCGTTTGCGAAAAAAAAGCTCGTTCATCGATGTGTCGTATGAGGCAGGAAGCATCGTTTTCAGCGCCAGTTGCCTTGCGAGAGAGAGAGAAGTCCGGCCACGCAGTCCAGATCACCTTTCTTACTAGGACTGACACCAGCGCCACGCATAAAACGCTCAACCTCGTCAGTGTTGGTTGGCATCGCCGTCCGAGACAGCTGGGCCCGCTTGGAAGTCATCCGGTTGCTTCTGCCAGGGTAATCTTCGTAAATCCCCGCGCCATCAAAGGCGCCGCCGCCCGCCCTGCCGCCGGCCACACGAGCAGCCAGAAGTTCGCTCTTGCTGCCCTTGGCAGCGCTGCCTAGATTGGGCCGTTGCTGTTGTCCATTTCGCGATAACGGCAGTGGTCGACGCCCGCCGCTCCCGCCATTGCCAGTGTAGTGCGAGTTCGACGGGTGGCCATCTTCGTCCGGACTCCAGTTCTCCTTATCGGAGTCATTTCCTGAAAGGAGGGTGGACAGCCTGAGCTTCTTTCGTCTGTCTTCATTGACTGCTGCCTTTTCCATATCGTTCCCAAAATGTGCCTCCCGCGAACTCGTGACGCTTTGCATGCGTGCAACACTGCTCTGGGTCCGGTCAAGCTTTGCCCGCTTCGCGCCAAGACGCACAGGCCCAGATCGTGTAGGTGTATTGCGCCTGCTGCCATTGGGTTGGAGCACAGACGCAGACACTGCCGTGACGCTGCTGCTGGTCGAGGACGTAGACCGTAGCAGGTTTATGGCAGCAATAGCCGAGCCACTCGCTTCCTGCTCGGCATGGACACTCAGCTCGTCGTCAACCCGAGCCTCTGCATCGCAAACAGACTCCCACGCATGCACATCCCGTGAGCGACCTCGAAGCAGACGGGGGGTATGAGCAAACTGAGGCAGTGACGAAGTTGGTTCGCCCGACAGTGACTTCGTCAGGCTGGAAAAGGGTGGAAGTGTAGGGCCCAAGCCAGGCAGCGCTGACTGGCTGCGGTTGAGTCCCGACCGCCGAATGGCCGGAAGTGGAGGCAGGAGTGACTCATTGATATTGCTGTTGCTACCACTGCTGCTGCTGCTACCAGTACGCCTGGGAACGTGGACCGTCTGGTGCGGCGGAGGAAGGCATCGTGGTGGGGAGGGCGACTGGCTGGCGATGACCTCTGCTTTGCCATCGAGTGAAAGCGAGAGGCGAAAGGGATGCTGATGGCTTTGCTGCGGAGGAGGCTGTTGCCGCGAAAATGGAGGGAGGACGGATGCAGACGATGCCGCGTTGGGGAAGGACTCAAGTCTCACCGAAGAGTTACACGCATTGTCGGCAATGACAGTGGACTTGTCACCACTCAGCGAGGAAGGCGTAGAGAAGGAGTTTTGTGTGTTCCATCGATTGGCCAAGTAGCCGACGGCACTGACAGAGCTCGAGAATGAGAGTGTTTGTGTGGAGGAAGCGGCGGCGCTATCCGAAACGATGTCCCGTTCACGAGACAGTCCGTGTTGGTACTCCTCGGACTGCTTCCGCGCCAAAGCATCTGGCATCCATGGGCCGAGCTCAGGAGAAGACAAAGGTGTGGTCGACGGAAGTGCAGCTGGAAGCGTAGTCATGGACGCCGAGTTGATCTGTCGGTGGAGTGGGGGCGAGGATGATGACTGGCTCTCTGAGAAGGACGAGTGATACGACATTGACGCGTGGGTGAACGAAGGTGGAGGATCGGACGACAATGCATTCATGCCGCCGTACCGGATAGCCGCTATCTCCTGAGGGGAAAGCGGACGCGACTTGCGGCGGTCATTCTGTCTGCGATTCTGAAACCAAATCTACAGATCGAAGAACGTCAGTACGGACAACAAGTCGCGTCAAAACGCGTCAAACCAAGTTCTCAGCACACAGCAGAAGCTGCCCGAGTCAGCAGAACACATCATCCCGTCCCAGAGCATACCTGAACTTCTTTTTCGTTGAGAGAGACCTGGCTAACGATATGAAGACGCCCATGCTTGTCTGGCTTGGGGTTTGCCAGGTAAGCAGCCTCGAGAATAGCCTTGTCTTTGGCACTGTAACACAGGCAATGTCAGCACAGTCAGTTTTGCATGTTTCCCGTGCCCAATTGGAGCTGGGAGGCCAAAGACGCATTCTCGGACGCGTCTCGTGGCGAGATCAAAACATACTCTGTCCGTTTCCGCTTGCTTTTAGGATGCCGTAGCAGACTCTGGTCAATAGCGTCGGACGAGGTTAGAGACCCATCAGGCATGTCATGGGGGCTGCTGCTGCTGCTCCTCGGCGAAGAAGCCAGCTGCGCCGTGGTCGTTGACGCGTTATTATCCCCATCTGTGGTCACGGACGGTGAGGACGTCGGCAGGAAGGATGCCATGGCCGGCGAGAGGAGGAAAAGAGAAAAAACGAGCGTGAGCGTGCAATACGCGATATCAGTACAGAGGCATACAAAGAATGAACGAGGAGCAGGAAGGAGAATAAAACGGAAGGAGAGAAGGAGAAGAGGAAAAAGAGGGGAGGGAAAAGCTCAAGCGTTAAGAGGCAGGCGCGATCAGACACGACCCACTACGCAACAGAGATACAATGTACATGCACATTGACAACCGCGAAGCGTGTTGCGGCTGTGGAATATTAAGCGTGGAAGCGCAAAGCACTGTTGCGGAGCATAGGTGCCTGGCGCCCATTTCTCGTGCAGCACCAGGCCTGAATCACTTTCCCAGGCCCCCCTTCTTCCTGGTCACTGGCAAAGCAAAGAAAAATGCGAACACGCTTCTCATATTGTCAACAGTTACTTTCTTCCTTTCCTTTCTCACTCTTCTTGCCTCTTCTTTGCCCCCCTTTACCTTCTGCGTTAACATACCTCCTCATGGACGCGACTTTGGTCCAGACAGCTCCTGTATTTTAACGGAGTACGATCAGCCCCACAAGCACCATTTAGCTCGTGTCGTCCAATGAGGAGACGCGCTGCCAGCTCTATTTCCTAAAGAGGTAACTATCAAAACAGTCCCACGGGTTTGGTTGACCAGACGACTCTTATTGCAAACTTTCGTACGCAGTAGTGGGGTTTAGCAGAGCGCGTTTGCTTCCAACCAGAACCCGCCGTCCCGTCTTCATGAGACACCGCTCAGATTATTACGGAGAGGTACCTATGAAGCGCGCAGAAGTGTTCCTGTTCCTGCGGCCTTTCTGCACCAAATCGCGTATTCACGGTGACTCCAAATTAAGGCCAATTGCAGGCACCAAAAGGGACAAAAGGAATTGCAATTTGCAACTGCTGCTGCAGGCAAATCCGCACCTGCCAAGTCGCGTCTTTTGTCGTGTCGGCCAGCGGGCCCGCCTTCCTCTCCTCCCGTCCACTGTCCACTTTCGCGCCCTTCGTCACATCAGCCCTCGACAGCAAAGCCAGAGCTTAAATGAGTTGCTCTTCAAATGTGTGCGAAGGCCCGCCCCTTTGGAAAATCGACCCCTTGCGCCGCTTTGACAACGCCTCTCCATCCTCGGCACATGGGCATCTTGGACCTGGCCCGCACGGAAAACAAGTCGTGTTTCTTAGTGGAAGCAATTTAAAAAGGTGGAAAGCCGCAACTTCCACTGGCTGGACCTTGTTAGGCTTGTGTGACGGGCTCTTTGTGTCGCGTCTTGGAACGATCTGTAGAGGGTGCGGGCAGAGACCTGATTCGAAAGCAGGCAATGAGAAGAAATGACCTGTCTGTCACTCTGTTGGGCGTCGGAATCAGTAAACGCCGGGCAGTACGGAGTATGCTGCTTGTCCTTTAATGAATGGTACCTACTTTTTGTTGCGCAGATTGCAGTGGCTTTCGATGAACAGATCTCATTCCTTTGACCTTGCCCATTGCCCCAACAGCTGGAACAGGAATTCGCCCAACAGCTGGAAGAATTCGCCCCAACAGCTAGAACAAGAAATCACGTCACTACTCAGAACGACTCATGCATGAGCCATAAGTACACCGTTTGTTATGACCTAGAACGCAAAGCCAGCCTCCGGAGCTCCTCCTGGCCGAGCACTGGACAAGATCACCGTGGCTGGTCTTCTTCGTTTCTAGGTGGCAGATTTCAAGACTGTCAACAAGTGTAGTCCACATACGAGTTTTGTCGGCGTCGGAGAGCAAGAGCATCTTCTCCGAAGTGCTCCCAGAAAACAGTCTTGCGGGACATATGTGGGCGAGAGAACGAAGAATGGAATGGGAAATAACCAAGACTGAAATCATATGCTCTAAAGTTTGAAGAGTCAGTAGAATTTATATTAAGGTTATTGAAAGAGTAAGTACAACCAAAAAGAAAAGATATCTTCGTTGACCTACCGGTGTAGTCTCCACTGCATCTCAAAATTGTGGACAAAATCGAGGGCGGAATCTTTCATTCTTCTTTGGAATCGCGAAGAAATGAAGTCGAAGTGACGTTGATCTAGACACAGTGAATTAAGTGTTATTGGCACGGACTACACGGTGTACAAACGTTGCTCTGCGCAACCCCGCCACACCAAAGCTCACAAAAAAATCTGCCCCTCTGCCCTCTAGCCGGAAACATCCCAAAGTCTTCACCGCCTTCTTGCAATGACGACTTCGAGAGGCGGCCGAGAAAGCAATGAATCATACTCCGTATGACTCCGTACAGCTTCTGAGAAGACTTCGATTATGTAGAGTGACAGAGCTTAATTAATGACAAAGACACGGGAAATAATAAGAGACCACCCTCTCCTCTTGAATGCTTTTCTCTTCACAGACCTGAGCGTCTGCTGTCCGTCTACTTGTTACTGGGAACTTCTTCCTTCCGACTCTGAAAAGCCATTCATTCCTTTTTGCGGGTCTATCTATCCTTTCGTCATTGCAAACTGTAAGAAGCAAAATGGATCTCGTCTGCCACTGGTTGCTGCGCTCTGTCCGGATGTCTGATCTGGCTGTTCGGGCCGGCTGCAATTTTGCTAGCGAAATAGCGCCTAGGCGAATTCTTGCACGTCGTGCCCGTCACTTGAAAACAAATGATATTCTTTACAAGTCGTCATCGTCTTCGTCGTTGGGCAGCGGCATGGCGGCAGCATCGTCCATCTCCTTCCGGTACTGGGCAAGGAGGTTCTCGTCGACCTGGGCGGTTGGGGGAGCAAGGGCGGGAGCAGCCACAAATTCCTGAATGATATTGTTAGCACTGCTGGAGAGCGGGGGTAGGCTGGAAGCCCGGAAAGAAGGGGCGACAACATACCAGGGCCGAGTTGCCAACGAGCTTGCGGCCGAGCCACAGGAACGGCTTCTCAAAGTTGTAGTTGGACTTGGCCGAGATGTCGTAGTACTGCAGGTTCTTCTTGCGGTGGAACGTGATGGTCTTGGCCTTGACCTTGCGCTCCTTCACGTCGACCTTGTTGCCGCAGAGAACAATCGGAATGTTTTCGCAAACACGCACCAGATCACCTAGGTGGCTTGTCAGCATTCGCCTCCTGATACACTTCCCAGGTTCGCCAGCTAGGGCTTAATGACATACGATGCCAGTTGGGGACGTTCTTGTATGTGATGCGAGACGTCACATCGAACATGATAATGCCGCATTGTCCGTTGATGTAGTAGCCATCGCGGAGGCCACCGAACTTCTCCTGGCCAGCGGTATCCCAGACATCAAACTGGATAGGGCCGAAGTTCTGTACGGATGGAAGAGATGAGTGATCAGCTTTCTGTGCACATGCGAAGGTCGAGCTGCGTTGTGCAACGCTCGCGGTCGGAGGCGTGTCATCTTACTGTGGTGAAGCCCAAGGGGTGGACATCGACGCCGAGCGTGGCGATGTACTTCTTCTCAAACTCGCCCGTCAAATGGCGCTTGACGAAGGTGGTCTTCAGAGCAACGAGGCGTTAGCATATCTGAGGGGTCGTTCGGAGGTTGGGTGGTAGTGGACAGGCTATTGCGTGACATCATCAAAGCCCCCTCTGTAACCAGCCACGCTCCCTGTCCCAGAGAGATATAAATCTTACCTTGCCTGTGCCACCATCGCCGACCAGCACCAGCTTGAAGGTCGGCACGTTGCTCACTGCGGCCTGGGCCATGGTTGTGATGTGCAAAGGAAGACGTGGAAAGCGAAGCAGAAACTGAAAAATGAAACTGCACGGTGGATGAGGGCAGGCACGTTTTAAGCTGTCTGGGTGGTGAGTGTTAGCTGCCGGGCTGGAAACGTCGTTGTTATCGCGATGCCGCCGAAGCGCACGTTTCGGGGCCTCAAAACAGAGGACGACAAAATGGCGGGGAGCCAAACGGGTGATTGGGGAGAGGGGTGCGAAAGTCGAAAATGAGAAGTGAAGAGGCAAAGGGAGCGAGAAATCTATCCCAGGGTCTAAGTGGCTTACCTGTGCGATGCTCGGTGTGGGTGGGAAATGAGGTATCGAATGGATGGTATCGTGGACGGGGGAGGAGGTGGGAGAGAGAGGAGAGGAAGATCGAAAGACGGGGAAGCGCCAGGCGAAATATTTTTAATGATGTTTTTTTCGCCCTGCCCCCCGTTGCTATTCCAGCAGGCAGCGCAGCGACGAGTAAAAACCCGAGTTAGGCTGGTGATGGGTGGATACTAGTCACGTGCATTAGAACAAGCTGGCATGCGGGGCAGGATCGAGTGCACGATGAGAAAGGCTCCTGCCGCCTGCGGAGTACATGTATAAACTTGGGCGTGAGCGGCCTTGGAGTGTTCTTGACTCGCGACCTTAAAAACTAATACTGTGTTGCGAGTATTTGTAATGCAAGACGGACTACCTAGCGGCTATGGGATGTGCCTACGGGATGTGACAACACAGAGGGCTCGTCCACCGTACCCAAGTACCACTGAGCAGCTGTTTGTCGGGTATGAGCCCCTCCGTCGGGCTGCGACTAGCCCAAGCAACAACTTTGTGCACGATAACAATCGCAGGCATTCACGACGATCCTCATATTGGCAAGATGTGGCATCCCAAGAGGCCCCGTCCTCCCCAGTTCTGGCGCGGTGTCAGGTTCAGGCGGAGCTCTTGCAGGCGGCCGTCTCCTGTGCTCCTTGCGACCTTGACGAGAATGCGTTGCTGGCAAATCAGTCAGTATGGTTTAGATGAGCTCGGCCTCGGCCGTACTGGACAAATAATAGGATGGACAAGATACACACCCCTTCGTTTCCTTGGACGCACTCGCCCACCTTCTTTAGGCCGTCGTGGTTTGTGACGTTGACGTAGCCAAACGAGCGGATCTGATCGCCTGCTTTCAGCCCAGACTCGGCCGCCGGGCTCCCGTCCACCACGCTGTTCACTTTTGCAAATGGCGGGTCCAGCTCGTCTGGGATCGAGTCGGGGAGAGTTTGGGTTCCAGCGCCAACGCCAGCGCCAGAAGAGCTTGCATCTGCAGTGGCGGTGTCGTCCAGGTTGGCAAAGTGCTCGTGCAGGTGTTTCTCGATGACGCCCATCAGTTCCTTGTAGTCGTTTCGCAGGTAGATGATACGCGACCGAGTCGTCCGTACTATTCAATCGTTGTGTGAGCACCTGGTCCCATGTTCAAAGTACCTTGACTGCTTACTTTGTGCCACGTCAATGTCGGCTCGTGGATACCCATCGGGCGTAAGGAGAGGAGTGATCATGTCGACGTGATGCTGGGGGAAGCGAGACTGTCAGCGGCAGATCATCGTCACCGGCCGCGAGACGATCTCATTGGCGCACGCGAGGTCATGGACAAACTCACAGAGTCGAGGACGCCGCCGAGCGCCGACAGCTCCGCCTCGATCGCGTCCTTTTTGCGCTGGAGCTCAGCAAAAGTAAGGCGCCTAACATTTCCGTTCGTCGACGGCGCCGTCGTAGGGCCCGATGGCACTGTGAGCGCGTGGATGTTGTTCATTCTCAAGGGTAGCCCCATAATCCCAGGTGAGGCTGCGGGAGGCTATGGTTTCATGCAGAGCGGAAGAAAAGCAGGAGAGCTCTGTTGATGAAGCATTAAGACAGCAGTCGCAATGACGCGTTGCGGGGCTGACGGTAGCCTGCTGTTGCCTGTACGGTGTTCTAAGGCACGTGCTTTCCAGAAGTTTTGAACTTAGTGCTTCTATGAGACCTGGTGTCGTATCTTGTGTACGGAGTACCAACCTCAAGCAAATCACTCACCCAAAGAAGGTTTTCGCGATGCGGAAGGCTGGCGACTAGCATCTTTGAAAAGCCAAAGTTGTCTCACGCCCACCGGATTGAATGTGCAATCCTTTGAAGAAAAAGAAAAAACCCGTCATGGGAGTGGGACGAGTAGACAGCTGAGAGCTGGTTGGAGTAAAAGAAGCAAGAAGCTGGCCTTGATGGTGACAACAGATCACCAAGCCCCAGAGCTAGCCGGGCTGATGCTCGTCGATTGCCTTTTGCAGGTGGTGCGAGATGCTGTCTGTCGCCTGTAGGTGGCGTACAAACTGTGCGCGATGTTCTTGCTGTCGGCTGTCACCCGAGGCGAGGGTGAGCACTTGGCCGGAGAGATCAAGCCACCCCGACGCGCCGAAGGTGGCCATGTGTCCAGTAAGGCGCGTAAACATCAAGCATACGTTTCGCGTCGGATCGAGAGGTCGGCATGTGCTATTGCCGCGGAGTCTAAGCATACATACTCCGTCATCATCCTCTTCGTTGCCATGACGCTCCGTCGTCTGCAGCATCGAATCTTTCTAAAAGAAACCTCATAACAAAAAATAAAGTCTATGGTATAGTGGTAAACTCGTCACTCCTTTGCTTGTAGAGACTGTACGGAGAAGTATGCCATTTTCTGTCCTCAGGCGCCGTTTGTCTAAGCATACTCTCACTCCATACGTCATGCCTTGTTTTGGAAGGAACGTTCCCTGGTCTTTCCTTCCCGCGTCACGATGTATTGACGGACGAAGATAAGAATGCACCTTCCACTATCTGCAGGCGATTGTTTTCTTACCACCTGATCCGTTTGTTGTCCCCATCAAGGTTTGCTTTTTGCTTCCTCAACTCTGTCCTCTCATCCAAATCCTACCACTCAGCATGTCTCTATTGTCTACTCCTCCCACTCCCATGACAGTATTGGGTTTTTTTATTTTGGAATTGCACACCGTCTAGTTTTAATCCAGTGGACGCAAAAAAACGCTCCTACTCCGACTTTCCAGAGATGTCAAAAGTCGCCAACCTTCCGCCTCGCGGAACCCTCCATTTATTAACGCTGCGAGAGGTCGGGAAAGAGTCTAACTGGGATGATCAGCCATCTTTATCTATCACGCGATCACTTCGGGCATCGTCCTTGACGGTAGACTCAATTCACGAAAGAGATACACTGGAGGCGCCAGATCGTCGTGGCTTCAACGACGACGAGGTCACCAACCCCCTCCCATCATGGAAGAGCACCAAAAAAGTAACGGCCAATGGTGCTAGTCCCTATAGGACCGCGACCGTCCTACAGCAGTCGGAGCCTCGGTCAAAACGGCCATTTCACAAATGGGTTCGGACCCTCAACAGTCGCCGTGTTGAGCGATACAGACTCCAAGGAAGAAGCTCGCACGAGTCTACGTCTGGTACTCCGGCAACACACCAGATGATTGGAATCAAAGGCCCTGGTTATAGCAGACATTCTTCCTCTGTGTCGTCACTGGCGTACGTCTCGACAACGCGAGACGCCAGCGTTAGCTGCCTTGGCACCAGCATTATGCCATCCTCCCGTATACAGGGGGCACGATCGTCAAAAGGGCAATCGAGGACAGACCGCAGCAGCAGGACATCGTTTACGGCGTTTCTGTTAGAAGATGACCACCCACACGACTGGCTTCGATTGCACCCTGAAGCTGCCATCCTGGACCGATCAAGACACCGACGCCGCATTCTTGAAGAGTTGATCGAAACGGAAGAGGGATATCTAGGGGACATCAAGTTCTTCATGAGCGTGAGATTTTTTTTACAGTCCCTTATGCAAAGCACAAGTGGTGATTCCTATTTTACTTCTGGACGAACAATCTGACCGACATATCAAGGCTTATATGACCATTTTTGCATCCTCGACGGCCCAAAATACCGGCCTTCGCCAGTCCGTCCACGATAACCTGGCTCATATCGTCGAGTTGCACGAAGAACTTTTGCGAGACCTTCATAACATCATCCCTAGCGCGGAGTGTCAAAAATCACACAGAGAATCGTCTCAAAGCCTTGAAGTTCCGCAGAATCAACGCCGCCAGAATCTCGTTGACGTTCCGAGCTCTCAACCAAACAAGGACAATCCCATGACGGCAGACCCCCAGATAGCAGCACTGGTAGCCAGGGTTTTCTTGGAGAAGGTTTGTCACGAGCTCTGTCCTTTCTCCTAGTAGTGCCCAAATGCTGACTCTCTCAGATCGACCGTTTTTCTCTCTACGAGGAATACGCTGCACAACGGAACATGGCACTCGAAGATATCAAAACAGCATACCGCTCAATACGAAACTGGGAGGCCAACCAACGAGGACTTGAGGTACTGGCATCGCTATTGAGCTATACTAAAGACTGGAAGAACACACGAAGGGCATCATCACTCGACGACCTCCTAGCCAAGGTGTGCACACCTAGACTCCTCCCACATCTTCATTGTTCTGTCTCATTGAAAGGCCTCCTCGGACCACGTAACTAATTTTTTTGATAGCCGGTGCAGCGGGCCTGCAGGTACCACCTCTTGTTTCGCGAGCTTTTAAAGGCAACGCCCGTCTACGATTGTCCACGTTCGCACTCGGAGATTGAAACGGCTACGGCACGCATGGAGGAAGTTGCATCGGCAATGAACGAGGCAACAGACGATCAGCTGCTTCTTGCGACCTTGCGAAGGACATGGGCCCTGCAAACTCGGCTCAGATTCCCAGCTGAGGTGGGCAATCCTTAAAATACTGACTGGACATACCCTCAAGCTTCGAGTGGTGGACGTCGCTAATGTCAATTGAATGTTGCAGGCAGCCATACAAGACATACCGGAGAACCAAATTCGCTCATTTGGCCGAATTCAGCTCTGCGGCGTCGTTCATATTGCCTGGCAAACCAAAGCTACCGTCAAAGGCAGCTACATGATATGTGTACTTTACAGCAACTGGCTGTGCCTTGCCACAGCCGAGAAGAACGCGAAGATTTACACGCTTCAAGCTTGCCTACCTATCAATGTTTGCAAAATGGAAGAGACAGACAATGGAAAAGGTAAGGAGTCTCGGCAGGTTTTCCTTTAAAGCCAAACACTGACCAGATCAAGGCTTGCAATGCCACCTGGCGCCATTCTCCTGGAAGCTTGTATTTGAACATGAGAGCCGCCTGTACGAGGTTGTGATAACTGCGCATACCCGAAGAGAGGAATGGGAATGGCGGTGGAAGCTGAATGACCACGACGCAAGCATTCGGCGTACAAAAGACGCTGATCCGACATTCAGCTACCTTGGCTTGGATATCAAGTCGTTGGGAACAGTTCTCAGCAAGCTTGGTAAGAAATGCTACGATTCAGTTTAAAGCTTTTGTACATGCTATTAACAGACGGCTCTCAAGGAGGAAACAACCAACATCTTTCGATACGCCGCACACCAACCGTACCCTCGAAGCCGCAGTTGTGCCATTTTATCTTGAGAAATGCATGTTCAGAAAAAGAGGCAGGACACCAGTCATCAAAGCGGCCGAACTTCAGTCGGTCACAATCTGCGCAGAGCAACTTGCGGATGCCCATCCTTTCTCCATCACGAGGAGATCGGGCTCGTCTCGAGGCCATGATTAGAGATGTTTTGACGCGAGATGCTCTGTCTGAGCAGGGTATCGCCCTCCGATCTGAAGACGAGAACCACAGGCGCTCGTCTGCTTCATCCATCATGAGGAAAATAAGTGCGGTGAACCTGACAGGCACCTTTGGAAGGAAGTCACATAACCGGACCTCAACCGGCAAGGCTTCAAAGGCTTCAACCATAACGCTGTCCGAAAGTACGAAAACAGAGCCAACACCGCTATATTCCTCACCAGACAAGGAGGAAACAAATTTTGACATTCCGCAAGATGGTGATAATGACAAGATGACATATGTCGATGTTGCCATGGAGAAACAGCTTTCAACGTACCTCGACATGTTCTTTGATAACAAGGACTAGGAGTCGTCTCACATGAGCGAACATGCAATCTCGACTGGCTCGGAGTCTCTCGAAAACATTCTGGAACACAAACAGGACGAAGCGATGGCTGTGCCAGCAGACGGTCGTCCATTTACGGGGTCGCGGTTTTTTGAAGATATTGGGTATGAAGAAGATCCTGGTGCTTTGGAACAGAGACCGGAGGCAAACAGCACACAGGTATCTCTCCTGCAACGCGGCTTGGAACTACTGAGTATGACCGGTTTCCGGTCAACCGCGGCGTTGTCACAAAGCAGCTCCGTGGACGTGCTGATGCCGCCACTTGCTTTACAACGATGCAGGTCTTCTGCCAAGCCAGCGAGACGCTGGCTAGGAAAGCATTCTTTGAGCATAGGCCACGGAACTTTTCGGTCATTCAGGAAGGTCAAGGTCTGAAGGGGCTGCCTCTAGCCAGTGAGCTTTGCATTCTGTATTACTGTCCAACATCTTTATCTATCCACACCAGTGCTCGGAGCAGGACAACTTTGTGTAAACAGCGACCAACACTCTGTTTAGATTAGAGTATCTTGAGAGTACAGAGTACAATACGCATAACCGTGGCGCCGTTGTGCCTGGGTGTACCTGATTTGGCCGGAATCCACAATGGCCGGGATTTGGCAGTTGCGAGTCTGGTGACGTAGTACCGAAGCTTCAAAGACAGAGCTCCAGCCAGAGAGCTCTTAGTAGTGAGGGCTAAAAGCATAGAGTGCCAGCCAGTCCGCTGAAGCTCGGCGAGGGGTACATCAAGCCACTAGTGATTTTGCGTCTGACTTAGGTACCTGTGTGGGCCCACTTATGACGTATTGTCTCGTGGTTGTGTCATCAAAGAACAACCAGGAACACAGCAGACAAGAGCATGTGTTCCTAAAAAAAGCTGGTCACGCAATGGGCTTGGAGATGTACTCCATAAAAGGGAGGAGCTTCCCCTCGTCTTGTTTTTTACTTTCCGATCAAACTACCAAAGCACGGCACTCCCACGGAACACTTTCAGCGACGACATCTGCAGAAACAACTTGCTGCCAACACACAATACACACATACACACAAATAACAGCCATACACCATCACCATGACTCGCGGCGAGAAAATCCAGACAAAGGTTCACTACAAGGGCGCCGACGAGGACTTTGTGGTGTTTGTTGACGACCTCGACGATTACAAGAAGTGGCTGAAGGACTCATCGATTCCGCTGTCCCACTTTGTGTCGTCATTCCAAGTGTTTGTCACACACCGGTAGGTATACGGATCACTTTGTACACATGGGGGAACGTCTATTGACAAACCTCTCTAGGCAAGGCGTCCAGGGATCACTGGACACGGCGGCCCACAGCACGCTGGACAACGAGTTCGGCACACACTCGGTCGACGATGTGATCAAGCAGATCCTGCAGAAAGGCACGGTCCAAGAAGTTGAGGTGCGTCTTCTCTGCTCGACTTTTCCTTCTTTCTCCTTCTCTTTCCCATTTCCAAAGCCCACTGCTCACAGCTGTCGTTTTCTTTCTTGTCTGCAGGCCCCCGAACGCCAGGGTTTCCGGAACGAGTCACAAGGCTCGCGCTCCGCCCACTGAGTGGGCAGGTCGCTTTTTGTCTTTCTACGACGTCGCTCGCAGAAGTCTCGGTTCGATCCGGAAGACAGGGACAGACAACGTCTACTCCGTACCCCAAAATGGGATGCTAAAACAAAAATAAATAGATAAGAAAAAACCAGAAACCAGAGCGAACCAATGCTTTTTTATCTCGTGTTCCTTGTCCTGTCCCTGCTTGTGGAAATCACATGAGACGATTTGGTGGCGAATCATGCCATGCTCTGTATGAATCATACTTGACGCGGGAAACGCAAGCCTCACCGTGACGTCGTTTCTTCACGCCCCGACTTTGGTAACGAGACGAGCGTGATCGGTGCAGGACAAGGGGGAGAAACTATATTCCTTGCTGGCTCTCCACTGTTTGCACTTCCGATCACTGGTCCAAGGGTTGGCAGCAATGAGGCTTCTCTCGGGGGTAGCACAACGAGCCTGGATCTATGGCAACGAGAGTGCATCGCCTTGCTTATGGTCAACTCTCTACGGTGTCTGAGCTTCTAGGAGCGGAATGGGTCCTTGCTCGTCTCTGCTGGGGTATTGAGGAACGACAGAAGATTGGAGTCTGATGTTTTTTTGTATTTCTCTCGTGCTGAACTCCAGACTGAAAGCAACGCTTTCTGGGACCGCTATGCCCTGAACCGACCATGGCTCGGGATTCGTTTCCCTATCCTCTTCTCACCATCAAAGCCGTCGTTGTTCCTCTCCGTTTCCTCCTCCCATTGCAAGTGTTTCGCTGGGTTGTGTACAAGTCCCGCAACGTGAGTTGTCTGTAGATGATAGTTTTTTCTTCTCCTAGATCCAATAGGAAATCGTGAAAATTGAATAAAGCTCCGCTGAGACATAAGAAGATGGGACATGAGAATGAGAAGAGTAAAGAGTAAAAAGAAAAAGAAAAATGATTAGCCCGTTCCTCCACAATCCCGTGAGGCCAGAGGCCAGTTCCTCTTGCTGGGTAGAAAAGCTCGCTGTCGATATTCGATCGTCGGTGGCGCATTGAGGAGGCATTAGCCTTGAGGGGGAGAAAGGGGGGTGGTGGTGGTAAGGAGAGTCGGTTGGGAAAAAGTGCTCTGAAGAAGACGCCGGCTGGTCGTTCCGCTTTACACGCGAACACGACTGGCGGCCGGGCGGCCGCGCTGAGGCAATGTCCAAGGCTTTGCGCAGATGATCTGGTGCCTGTGTTAGCTGATTCTTGGGCAGTGAAGTTTCCCAGGAAGCTGGTTTCTGCTTACCTCTCCCTCGCTGTAGGCCCAGAAGTAGACGGCCATGCCGACGACGTAGTAAATGGCGGCGTTGGTGCCTTGGTACAGCAGCACGGCGGCGAGCGAGGCCAGGGGGAGGACGGCCAGGCGGGACTCGAGACTGCGGTGGATGGCGGTGCCGGCGAGGAAGCCGAGCGGCCACTCCCATGCGAGCATAACGAGGCCCAAGATAAGGTTGACGATTTGCAATATTGGCACGGGTTTGACGACGGGGTCGAGGTTGCGGCTTAGGAAGTCCCAAAAGATTTTGGGCCAGAAGAAGCCTTCCACAGCCGCCAGCACTTGGTCTGAAAAAAGAAAAAAAGATTAGTGATTCCGTGGACAGGACAGCAATGCTTGAGAAGGCTTTTTCCCCCCTCCTCCTCCTTGACGACTCGTCAACGTACAGACTGCGGCGGACAAGACGATGAGCCTTGCCCAGTGATTCTTGATAAGACGACCCATGATGACGGGACTAGGTCGGCTTTTTCTCCTGCCGTCCTTGGTGCTGCTCTAATCGGCGTGAGTGGTCGTGTTATTTGGTTCGTGAGGCCCGCTCAATGTCGTGAATAGTGTATCCTTTCTCCACGATCCTGGCTCTTTTTGTTCGGTAGGTCTCGATATACGGTCCTCGGATAGGTATTCGTCGAAATCGGATGGTTGTTGGAGAGTTTGAAGAAAAAAAGAAACAGGTATCCGGACCCGAAAGAATTCAAAAAGATACAGGTGAAGAGAAGAGAAGAGGAATAAAAACAACAGCAGCAACAACCAGTGTCGATATGAAAGAAGGCTATCGACAAAGCGAGTGCACAGCGCTGAAGAAGAGAAGCAGGAGAAAGGCAGAAAAGGAAGAAGCGAAGAAAGGAGAGAGAAGAGATGCCGCGGGATTGGACGAGTGTGGGTAAGTAGAGGGTTTTCTCTTCTTCCAAACGATGATCTTCTCTCCTTCCTCTGCTCCCCTGGCTACCACTGCTATAATGGGGGTGGTGGCCGGGGAGGGTAGGGCCTTGCTGGTCTGGCAGCGCCCCAAGGGCAGCACCCGAGGCCGGCAGCAGCTTCGTGTATCAAACAGTCCAGTCTCTGACGAGGGCCCGTGTCGGATGTTTGTGGGTTGATGCTGGCTGGAAGGGAGCGGCGAAAGGTGTTAGTGGGCTTGGTACTGGGAGTATGGCTGGCTCTGAGACGTGCGTGTTGTCTGTTGCGGGTTCTGTGATGGTGTCGTTCGTTTGCGATCCACGTTCGGGTTATCTGGTCTATGACGACGGCGGGCATCCGAGCGGCATAAAGCAGCCAATGTTTCCAGTGTGGGTTCAAGAGGGCTGTCCTTGGGGGACGGCGGGACAAAGGCTTTGAGGCTCTGCCGATATGCTAGGGAGGATGGGCAGACGAAGCCAAAAAGGGGGGAGAGAGGGAGAGAGAGAAGAGCGGCTTGAGGACAATGCGACGCCGGGATCGAGGAAACGGCGGACCGGATGGGAAAGCTGTTTAGAGATGGGGTTTTAGGATGGGAATCTGGAGCAGAAAGATGGGGTTCTGAGAGTCCGGGTCGAGGTCGACAAGGAGACTGAAGCAGGATGGACGCTGTCCTGCATGAAGGTCGAGGTGGAAGATCAGACACAGGCTGGTCCGGGGGAGAGTAAGAAGGGGTCTGATCTGAGGCGGAGCACGGGGTCGAGAAGAGGAGGCGGGGAGGGGGGAGGACAGGCGTCTGAGGCAAAGGGGGCGGAAGAACAAAAGGCACGAGAATGAGAGACTGGAAGAAGACGGGTTGAAGGAAGAACGAGGGAAAGCAGGAATGCCTGGGCGTCGGGTTGGAAACACGTTCGAGTTTGATGCTCACGAGTTGAGGAGAAAAGTAATAGCAGCTTGAGACGGGGGTGGGGGAGGGGGGGTAAAAGAGAGGGAAGTCTGTCCATAAGTACTCCGTGTCTATATGGGCTGCTATGAACCCTGCAGAATCTGCATACTTTCGTACTTCGGCTGCGGGAGCTGCATGCGCTCTCCGGGTGGCTGCATTTTTGCGGGCAAAGGGAATGACGAAGGTAGACGCCGCAGAGACTCGTATCGACCGAGGGTACTCCGTAGTGAATGCACGATTAATCTCCCTCTTCTGCCAGCCCAGGGCCGCGACCGAGTATCACGGTCGAGTGACCTGGGCGAGCAAGGGTGTGACTGGCTGGTAGCATTGTGCATGAGGTGGTGGCTATCATAGCGAGCGAGTTGGAGGGCGGTTACAGGTGAAGAAGTGACCAATCAGGGCTGCAGTTTGCTGCGAATCTGGCCTGCAGGTGCAGGGGTTGACCCCTGCCCCGTCCCGCTGCGGACGGAATCACATTTATTAACGTGCCATCCCGTACCTATGTACATGTTCTCCGTACATGTACAGGTGCTTTACTCCATACATGCGCCTAGCAACGCCATGGTCTCCCGGCTGGCTGCCCTTAATACGCTGCACGGCTGAGAGTGTGAGGTGATCCAGAAAACAGGGACGGCCCCCAACCTTTTTCTTTTGCAGAGGTTGGGGGCGGAAATGCAGTGTATCTGTGGAGAGGTGTAAGAGATCGACAGAAAACTAACAGCCAGGAACGAGAGAGAGTACAGAGCACTCCGCGCAAAGAAGAGATCACGCCGGCTTACTCATACACACACTTGTCGTTCCCGATGTCCATGCTCAAACACGCTGAGACAGTGATCCGACAGGCTCAAGACAGCGCCAGGGCGCTGACGCACGAGTGGTTTGAGGCCCTGGCAAGGATCTGGGCACGGACTCCAAGGTCACGTGATCCCGCATATCTCAACATATCATCGCCTGACGAGCAGACAAGCAGATATTTGGCGTATCCCGTCATGAACTTGGAGTCTTGAAAAGACGATGCGCTTCCGTTGACATACTCCGCACATGTCTTGTTTGTCACGCACTGAAGATATACGGGTAGAACGGCCGCTCCCGGCGATGCCTCAAAGTCGCCGTACTCGGTCTTTCCGGTTGAGAAGTTGGGCAACCACCACAGGAGGTTGTGCACTCCAACAATGCTGTCTCACCCCGGTTTTTTCTGGTGGGATGCCTGAAATCAAATCCTACTCGTTCAAAAGCGCCATGTTTGTTCGAGAGTGCCGTGCCCCTGTCGTAGCGCCATCTCTGTGCGACAGTGTGTCTTACTGCTTCTTAGATGTTCCCCAGAGAACGGTAAGCTGGAAGCTTTCGAAGCTCGCGATGTTTTGTTCATCCTGCCGTACCTCGCCGACGTCTGCTCCGCCAAGGCAGCCCTTGACCGGATCTCCGCTAGCCCAGCCACTTTGGCCGCAGCCGCAGTCCCTCTGCGTCTGGTTTGCATACGCTCGCTTGCGCATCCCTGGAGACGTGGTTTCCCATTCCAACATCACGACAATATGTCTATGCCGTATTGGACCACCGCTTCCCGATGTGCAGCACTGCTTGGTCATCGTTTTCAATCACTGGAAGAAGGACTCTGCCACGCCCAATATGCCTGAGTAATACGCCGCCAAGCTTGATTTTCACTAGCGCCCGCTTGCTCCCTTTAGTGCCGGCGGTTGCCTGGTGACGCTCATTGGCTGGAATTGTGGCCTACAGATTTTGAGCTCTCGTCTGCTCTCTCAACCTCCTCTCTCTGTTCGGTCGGCTGACCATCGGCGCAGATAATATCACCAAACACGGCTGGTTGCCCCATCACCTATCGAACCATTACAGCCCATAAATAGAAGCTGCACGGACTACCCAGCCTGCCGAGACTGCCCGGCCACGGTTGACGAGGCCATTTTCCCAGCCACTGGACCAGGTCCAGCTTTGACAATGGCCATTGTTCCAAGAGTGACACAGTAGCCTACTCTGTCCGGAGTATTCTGAGAGGGCATTTCACGAGGTCTGGTTGCTCTTCCTCTTTTTGTCTACGGAGTAGGTAGACATAGAATATGACCGTGGAAGAGAAACTGGCATGTTCTCATCACACAATGGGGTCTATCAGTAGCTTTCTTTTGGCAGCCTGTCCAATCGCACACTTGCCGGCCGGGTTTTCTTCCCCCGCATGCATTGTTCTCGGAGCACATTTCTCAAAGAGGTCGCGGTGTGGCTACTAGCGAGTGGGACGGCGGCGGTGTGATTGAGTTGGCTTTGTCGTGGTCGTCGTCGTGGAAAGGCCCGAAGAGGTCGAACGCAATCACAATGACCAGGAATAGCTCACTATTTGTGTACGGAGTGCTCCGTACATGTAGTCTGCCATCCTCTACATGTATACATGTACAGTCTAAGCGTACAGCGACCGGCAAATTGGACTGGCTCATCGGCTCCCTGTGGCTTCCCCATGCGCAATTGAACTCAAACAGGACATACTCCGTACATGTACACTGTCGTTGCTTTGGATGGCAACCCTCTCCTTTTTATCTCGTCTGAACTCGTCTCCCTGGCGCTAAAGCTGTACCCGTAAGCGCATCATCAAAACGTCGTCGTCGTCGTCGGCGCTTCTTCTGCTTTCATCGAGGCGCCTGCAACCGCACTCTGAGAAATACTCGAGCTCTCATCATATAAATGGACATAAAGCCGCCGGGATTGGTGGCCAAAACAGCACGGCAGACACACACACACCTGCATGCACTAAGCCCAGGCGAACGGCGCATCCGTCTTGCATGCATTTGGCCGCAGGCCCTTACCAAAACCACTCACACAGTAAGGTGGTGCCCGAACAGAGAGAAATGGTACATGTACTGTCCTAGAAAGGTGGAAACGCTCCGGTCGCGGCCTGTAGGCGGGGGGCGATTGTGCGGGCAGCGCTTGTCCTCCCCAACATGGCCTGTAGTCGCTGAGGGTCCTGATGTGCGAGGCGAGCGCAAAACGAGACAATGGCATGGAAGGTCGTGCCGGACAAATTCCGCTGTCTTGGTGCAGATCCGCCTGGTCTGCCTGTCGCCGCCCCCAGCACGGCTGAGATAAGCCTGTCGACGGCATCGGCAGACAGCGGCGCCGAGTCTTGTCCAAAGTACAGGCGCAGCAGATTGCGCAGGCGGGTGCTGTTTTCGGTGCTGTCCTCGGGCGCGGCCACACACATGGGCTTGGCTAGCTGGCCGCAAAAGGCTGCGACGGTTGCTGGTAGCGCTTCGACCGCTGCCAGAGGCAGAATGCTCACGTCCGAGTCTCGTGTCCTAGAGCAGAAGTGTTAGTGTCTTGTTCTAGAAGGCAACAGTTGGGCACCGGGCATGGGAGCCACGCACGTCTGCTGCAGTTGCTGGTAGGGGCCTGTGTTCTCATTGCGTCCCGCGCCATCGCCATCGCCGCCGCCGGTGCTGGCATCCCGCGAAAGCAAGAACAAAACGGCGGCGCCACCCAGGCAGCTCTTCCTCTGCGCCAGCCGCTGCAGTTTCCTGGCCGTCTCGGGCTGTCCGACTTCGCCGGGTGAGACGAGCAAAAACCGAAACGTTGCACAGGTATCGGCATCGTCGCGCGGCCCCGCAGAAATCCGCACGGCGAGGTCGTGTGAGCTGAGCCTTGCCTTCTGCCATCGTGGCTCAACCCGATCGGCCTGCAGCAGCGGAACGAGCGATGCCCATACGCGGCGGTCCTGGATCGACGAGCAGTAGATTCGGCTCGCGATGCGTTTGGCCGCGTCGGGGGAGCGAGGTGCCGAGGGCGAGCTCTGGCCCGTATGATGCGGTTGCTGGAACGGCGATTGCGCGGAGGTGAGCACCGGCCTGCAGGACTGAACGCCGCCACTGCCAACGTGGTGCTGGCCACGAGGCACCTGTGCCCGACATGGTCGCCGGATTGACACGGACGGGGATCCGGGAAGCTGGTTCATGAAAAAGTGGTGTCTATGTTTTCCTGGGTATCCGGTTCTGTCGTCTTCGTGTATATGTACAAAATGCAAAGCCGACGCCCTGTATAGGCCATGTCGCTGCTTCTATGTGATGAAAGGAGAGTGTCTGTCTGCTCCGTACGCGGGGCATCTCTCTTCCTTGCCCCGCCCCGCTCGCTCCCATCTCAAGCCCTGTCCGTCTGAGGAAGGACCGCACCTTCCTCGTCTCACCCGACCAACCTCTTTCCTCTTTCAGACGAGGAGCGTCTCTGTAAGGAAAGTCCGCCCCACCATCCCACTGCAGCGCCTCACGGGGCAGCTGCTGGTATCGACTGTGGCTCAGGCGGTCGCTCCTCTTGTATGCTGCCGTCGTCACTGTCCGGTGGTGGCGGTGGCGGAAGCAGTGGTTGTTTGGTCTTGGGGTCGCGAAAGCCGCGCAGCGCAGCCTCAATGGCGAGAATCCGGCTCTCATATCGCCGCTCTTGACGCGCGCGTGCCTCCTCCGTGGACCGCAGCGCCTCAATTTGCTGTGTGAGCTCCGCGATGCGTTCGCCGGTGCTGTCGGGTTTGGACGACGAGCGGTAGTACTCGTAGAGGACGAGGGCGCTAGCAATGGCCAGGATGAAGGCATCGCCAACAACGCTGGCAAACAGGTCCACGGCCTTGGCCTCGGACAGCGGCCGGAACTTGCGCTTCCACACGCTGGCGCCCGGGTTGACAATGGCCGTCATTGGGTGCGACTCCTTGGCCGTGGTGCCGTACTTGGCGCGATCAGCCTCGTCCTTGGCCTTTTCGCGCTCCTCCTTCTCGACCTGCTCCTTCGTCTTGGCCGTCGGTGTCTCGGCCGCCGCTGCCTTGTCGCGGGCGCGCTTCTCGGCTTCGCTGTTGCGCAGCAGCGCCACCGACATCCGCATGTTCAGCTGGTGGATGGCCTGGCCGTACCGCGCCGCAATCTTGCGGAAGCGCTCATGCTCGTGAGCCTTTATTTTGATCGTGTTCTGGGAGGCCGGTCAGAACGAGTTTTGCGTCTCTCTCCTTCAGCCTGCCGCCGTCTCGAGCTTGCCTACCGCGCCATATTTCGAGATGTGCCGCACAAAGAGTGCGCCGAGCTTAAAGAGCGGCAGGGCCACCATCCCGAGCAAAGAGATGACCGAGAGGCCAGTACCGCCGCCAAAGCGGAAAAAGGAAAATGTATAGCGGAAAACGGTCGTCGTCTATCGTCTCTCTTTATGACCGGATCGTTCGGAACTTCGGAACACCTCCGATTGCGCACTGTTTGAAGTTGCACGTCAGCATACGCACTGTCTGCATGTGGCGACGCTTCCTGATACACATTGGCACTCTCAGCAGCGCTGCTACGTACCTGGGGACTTGTCCTGCAGCCCTTTGTCGTCAATCGTGCGTCTGGCGATGTTCGGCCGTTTCCAAGTGTCAGCCTGGTGGATTTGGCAGTTGGGTGTATTATGTAAGCAGACCTGGAAATTGGCCAATCACAGCGCACAGCACGCCGGCTCATTGTTGCTCAGCAACAGGGTCAGTGAGTGAATCACTCGTTGACTTTGCTCCGCGTTCTCACGACGTCTCCTTGTTTCTTTCCTGTCCCGCACGCCACCACACCTCAACGCCCCCCTCCTACGACGATACCCGGGCTTGTGCATTTTTTTCTGCTTCCTTGCACCAGTGCCTGCCTATTGTCTTTTTTTGTTTTCAGCTGGCGACAGTAAATATTCGCTTCAGTGAGTTGCTTCTCGTTTGTTTATTTTGCGGCAGCCACGCTTCTTCCTTTGCCAATCTGGCTCTCCCTCTCCCCTCCGCATCCTTTTGGCGTATTTTCACTGCTCTGTCTCTTTATTGCTGTGCCTCTTCATACATATGCTCATCTGGCTGACCTCCAAGTAAACAAAGCAAGGCTGCCGAGTTCTCTCCCGTCGTTCTTCCGCATAGCTATTATCGAACCGATCGCTTGTTCAAGAATCGCACGACGGGTGGTCTTTTATACGTCGGCGGCTTCCTGTAACAAAGAATGCTTGCAAAGGGCGTCGACATGGAGGCGCTATCTCCTAGGGATGCCAACGCCCGACGCCCGCGAACGACCGTGGCCGATCTTAAGACAAAGGCCGCCGCCCAGCTCAAAGCCAGCAAGGACAAGGAGCATCCACCACCGCCACCGCCAAACGTGACGGAGCCGCCGAGCGCCGACCGCAAGGATGGCGCCGTCTACCAGGTTGGCAAGCTGCTCGGCAAGGGGGGCTTCGCCGTCTGCTACTCGGGTGTTCTCGCCGGCACAAAAAAGCTGTTTGCTCTGAAGATTGTCAAGAGCAAGATGCCGACAAAGATAGAGCAAAAGGTATGCATGTCCCTTCCAGTGCCAATCCAGCTACTGCGTCGTGACACAGCACTGACCACCGGCCGTCGGCCTTTTCATGCAGTTCCAAACCGAGCTTCAGATCCACTCGAAAATGCGACAAGCCAACATTGTCCAATTCTTCCGCGCCTTCTCCTTTGAAAACTCAACGTATCTTGTGCTGGAGCTGTGTCCCAACGGCTCGCTCATGGACATGGTCAAACGCCGCAAGGGCGTCACAGAGCCTGAGGTGCGCTTCTATTCCGTGCAGATTGCCGGCGCTATCAAGTACATGCACGCAAAAGGAATCATCCACCGCGACCTCAAAATGGGCAACATCTTTCTCGACAAGCATATGAACGCCAAAATTGGCGACTTTGGCCTGGCTGCCTTGCTTGTGACCGGCCGCGACATGCAAACCATTCGCCGAACCACCCTCTGCGGCACCCCCAACTACATCGCTCCCGAGATTCTCGAGAAGGGCAAGAAGGGCCACGACCACATGGTCGACATCTGGAGCCTGGGAATTATCATGTTTGCCATGCTCACGTCGAAGCCACCCTTCCAGTCGTCCACCACGGATGAGATCTACCGCCGTGCCAAGGAGCGTGACTACGAGTGGCCGACCAACGACACCAGAACAATCAGCCAAGAGGCCAAGCACGTCGTTGCGTCTATGCTGCAAGAGGCCCACATGCGCCCCGACCCCGACGCCATTGTCGAGCACCCTTTCTTCATCTCCGGCTACATGCCGACACCGGCAGATATCACCGTCCGCCTCCGTGAGCTCCCGCCAGAGCAGGATGTTTTCTACCAGCATCCCTGCAGCCGCAAAGTGCAAGCCCAAAACGTCGAGACGCTCAAGCAGATGTGCGACGCCTGCAACGTCGGTCCATGGAATCCCACGAAGATCGTCGCCAAGCCTGTGTGGCGCGAGATGGCCGCTGAGGAGCAAGCTGGCCTGACCCCGGTCATACCCCTGGCAGACGATGTTGTGTACCGTCCATTTGAAAGCTGGCTCCAGGAGAACCGTCTCTTCCAAGGCAGCATCAACGGCGGTCGCCACAATGGATCTACACAACAGCATAATCTAGCTATCCGGCCACAGCAAACTCTGCTGCCATCGAGTACAACCTCCGCCCCCCAGCTGCCTCGGTCTATGCAGCCACCGCTAGCAGAGTGGTCCACACAAACCGCCGCCGTAGTTGCCAGTGCAATGGAAGCTTCGACGCAGCGATCCGCAGCAGCCTTACCTCTAGCACCAGCAATACTGCGAGCGCCGCCTCAAAGCTTTGCAGCGCAACAGCGGGCACAAAATCGTCCGGCTAGGAGTGGTGGACGCCCCGAGCCCGAGCCGGCAGAAGCAGCAGACTCAGTCGCTCCTGCAGTAGCGCTCGAAGCGCCGAGTCAAGCGCCGCCTGCTCTGACCCGGAAGCCATCCGTGCGACGAGACGTCCCGCTCGGTAACGGACTGTCTCTTCAGGCCCGCGAAGAGAAAGCTGCTGCCTCAAAGACGGCATCTTCCGCAACGACGGCTGCCGGGACAGTCCGTGCACGAACGCAGCTGCCAACTAGCAAACGGTCCACGTCGCCTGCTGCTACGACAGAACGAAGAAAAGCCAGTCGCGGGACTGTGGCGTCAGCAGAATCTGCTCCAGTCATCAGCACGACCGTTACCAGAGGCGCAATCAAGACCAGCAGCAGCAGTACTACCACCGCCACCACCACCACCACCACCAGCAGACAAGAGTTATCGCCGAGCGACGAACGGCTATCGCTCTTCGGCCCAACGGAGATGCGAGAAGTCATTCCTAACAGCAAGCCCGATGCCGTGCTGGCACGGCTGCGCAAACTGCAGGCGGAGCTGGACCGAGCACTAAATGCTCGCACTATGGCGTTCATCTCGGCGACGCGCGACAAAGCTTTCTCAGTGCCACCGAAGATAGTGGTCAAGTGGGTTGACTACACCAACAGGTTTGGCCTGGGCTATATCTTGAATGATGGCAGCATCGGCTGCATCCTGCGGTCGATCCCAGTAGAGCCATCAAGCTCACAGGGGCGTGCAGAGAACGTATCAAACAACAGCCTGCCACCAGCATGCTTGTTGATCCACGGCGCAGAGCGCCATATTCAGCGCCGCGACGACCCGAGCTACGCCGACCGCCACCAGATTGTGCCTATGTCGTCCTCTAGACATGAGGGCATCTGCTTCTATGAGAACAACGGTGAGCTAGGTCTGCTGCGCTCTCGCGTCGACCCCGACCGATTCCGCGTTGCCGTTGATCCGCGCAGCGGTGCTGTGGGCAAGCTTTCCGCCGGGAGGGATGTGTACGATCACCGGAAGCGCGAGCGTATTGTTCTCTGGAAGAAGTTTGCCAACTACATGCTAGCATACGGACGTGAGTTGGACGGAGGAGCCGCTGCCGATGCGAACGAACACGCGCACGAGCATCATACGGTACGCAAACAAAACACAGCCGCGACGGACAGCGACGTGGCTCCTGTACCCAGCGACGTCGTCACATTCTACCAGCGTTTTGGCGATGTTGGTTGCTGGGTCTTCTGCGACGGCCACCTGCAGTTCAACTTCCCCGACCACACCAAAGTAGTGCTGGACGCGGCTGGTGTGTGGTGTCACTTCTGGCACCTGCCCGCGCAGGCTGCTGAGCGGCTGGCCGCTACAGGGTTGCTTGACGAGGCCGCCCTCGACGAGCGCAGCGTCCTGTCGTACCCGCTCCAGACGCTGCTGAACTTTGGCGTCGGCAGCGGAACATCGGTGACGGGTGGTGCTACGTCAGCTCCGGCCACAACTATTGGCAGCCGACGCCGTCCTGTGATCCGGCCGGAGCAGCAGAGCATCCCGACAGCCAACGAGTTTCGCCGCAAAATCGAGTTTGTCCGTCGCGTTGTGCGCGAGTGGGTGGCCAACGGCGGCATCGGCAACAGTGACATGAGCCGCGAGGGCAGACAGAGGTGGATGGGTGCGCGCGAGACTCTGAAACAGGCTGCAGGAACGACGTCGCCGGTGCCAGTGGCACCAGCCAAGCACGTGTGGGTGACGATCGGTGCGCGACAAGGCGACATCCGGTTGTCGGCAATGGTTGATCCTCGCCGGCCAGCCGAGCTCGGGCCCGACCTGGAAGAGAAGCGGTAATGCTGAAGAGGGATGACCGTCATGGAAATGGCACTGACAGCCTGGTTATTTCTTTCCTTGTTTCTTTCTGGAGCCCTTTTTGAATGTCCTTTGCATGGATGGTTGCATGCCTCTTTTTGAAAACCTTTTTTTGGAGAGCGTTGGATGGCTTTTGTCTTTCTTCTGTGTAAAGCAGTTGGGTGATTTTGCTTGTTTTTTGGTTCTTGTTCTTGTTTGTTGTCAGTGTCAGCGTTGGATGTTTGAAACCTGAAGCCACAGACACAGTTGGTTTGAAAAAAGTATGGCTAGGAAGCTATTGTTTAACAAGAGACAACAGAGGCATGGCAAAGGACAAAGCGTAAAGGGCCCTCGAACCAGATCGGGCGGCCCAAACTGCGACAAGCAACCCCTGCCGGACCCTGAAGCGCTGATCAGAAGTGCGGGTTCTCTCCCGTAGAAGGCAAGTAACCGTCAACCGAACGGCGGTAGCCGAAGTAGCACATGAACTGGACTCTCGTGGCACCAGAATTTCTAAGAAAACCGGGCTCACTAGAAGTGGCTCCAGGCAGTGGCTGACCTCGAAGAAGAAGTCAGAGCCGGCAGGGGCACATCCCACAGTATGGTGGTCGGCTGGCGTGACCTCTAGCCACCAGTGCCAGCCATCTGAACGAGTTTGAAGTAGAGACTTCAATGTGGCTATGAGGCTCTGCTCGGTTGCCGCGTTGGAACGCCTCTGAAAGCTCTTACTTTTTCACTCTTCAGAAGACAATAATCCCATGCACTTTGGGATACGATATCAGAGTTGGAACTGAGTGCTGGTGCTAGAAAAGGAACGCTATGGCGTTGCAGGAATAAGCAGAAACATATCCAAGGAAAATACCTAGAAACATATCGACGAGCCACGTCTACAGTTTCTTGATTTAAAGATGCTGATGCATTGCCGTGGTCATCTTCACACACGACCGCGGCTCCACGCTGTTGCAACAGCAGTGGAAGGGCCCCGGGCGGCCCTGGCATTGGCAGCCTGGACGAAGCGAACCCGAATATCCCTGGCCACGTCCACAAGATTTCGCAAGGTGGTGGCGCCTCGAACAAAATCCTCCATACGGCCTTTTAGACTGAACGAATGCAACATCGTCATGTGGACTTCCGGACGGCCACCTTCTGTCTGAGGTGCCGTGACATGATGGGCAAACACCGTCATATAGTCACCACTGCTAAACGTGACAGAGAAAGTGTATGCCTGTCCGTCATATATGGGTACGGCCTCGCCAAAGTTTTGCAGGCTATGCATGGCGCGCGCGCACAGCGCCCCGTAGTAGCGGACTTGGTTCGTGGCAACCAACGCCGAGCCATCCGGGCCCTTCACCTCCATGGTGAGGTTGGGAACCCAGGGTAACCCTTCAACAGCCGACGGCTTGATGTGGTGGGCGAGGCTTTCACGAACCGGCTGTGCGAGATCCTCCATATTCACTCCGTAGTAAAAGTCCGGCACGGGCTGCACCAGCGACCCGTCGGTGAGCGGATCAAGCATGTTGAATTGCACCTGATGAGCAGGCGCGTGTTCATGCCAGTGATTCGCTCCCATGATGGTCGGAATGACATGTTGAATGACTTCGGCCTCGTTTTCCGCCCTCCAATTGACCTCCTGAAATGCCTCGAAAGCATCTTCCGAGAACTGGGATGGCGACAGCGATGGCCGCCGCGCAGACAAGGCCGTCATGACCTCCTTGTGGTCCAGTTTGCGCAAATATTGCGCCGAGTAGACACCAAACATGCTGAGATGGGCGTCGAGGTGACGGTCATACGCCGACGTATTCTTTCCCGTCATAATTTTCGTCGACCCCGTGGAGTCTGGGTCGACGGACTGGGTTTGATTTGTTCTCGTGTCAGCAGGCAGTTCGTACTGATGCCTTCAATGTCAGCACGAGCGAGACAGCAAGAGAACCTCATCGTCTCTCAAACACCCACCCCTCGAAGATCAGAAATGTCAGGGCCTCCCTTGCGAGCGAAGCGAACAAGTGCTTCGGCAGGGAAAGCGAGAGCAAGATCCTCAGCCGACTTGTGTTGCCGGAGAGGAGAAGGGCTCTGCTTTTCGCAGTCAAGACGCTCGCGGCGGTCGTTTTCTCTCAGCGCCGTACGCGTCAGATAAATGGTCGGAAGCTCGTCCCAGAACGTGGGAGGATATGTCCAGGGCTTGTGCCGTTTCTTTGCTTTGACTCTCTTGGCTGCTGGATGGTCGACTTCGTCGACGCCGCGTCGTTTTTGCGGTCGTTCTGCCATGCTTTTTGCTTCAGCCGGCTTCTTCTGAGTGACAGTCAAAGCCTGAGCCTTCGAGTACGAGCGCAGACGTCTTGTCGTCGACACGGCACCATTCGAGCGCCTCTTATACTCGTTGAGAGACAAGGAGGCAGTCAAATGGACACTGTATTCACATCGAGCCGGCGTTGGCAGGCTTTGGATATCAGCTCCCCGGCTCACTTTAAAATCATCAACCTTTGTTAGTGATAATTTTGATCCGTTTCCGGCGAGCTGTCAAGTGCATACTCCGGTGGCGGCACGGTCTCGGCGCAGGTTTGTTGGTTGCAGCACCTTTCCGGTACTCTTCCCTCCAACAAAGGGGCGCGACAAAGACGGTTGGCCCCCTCCATGTTTTCTTTGTCCGTTCAAGGTTCTCTCGGACATAAAGATGTTCTTCATGAACACTTCGTTTTAATTCACGTCCTTGAGCGCAAACCCCTATTTACATGATCTTGACCACAGATTTCCCACTGTTCTACTGACCACAGCAACAAATGAAAAACCCACTCAAGCCTCACATCGTGTCAGTCGAACGAGACCGAGACCACATCACAACCACACCTCTAAAGCACGGCCACAGAAACAGCCTCGAGAGTTTCTTCCAAGGGATAGCCCTCAAGCTTCGAATCGACACGCAAACCAACAACCAAAGCAGATCACCGTCATCTCCCTCGTTCCAGATCACCCACCTCCCCGATCGTCCTCTCGTGCCATTGCAACCGTGCGAGGTTCCGTCCGAAGACGAGTGCCGTGTTCTACTTCAAAGGCAGAGTTCCGGCATCCCGAGTCCAGTATTCAGTCCCACTGCAGCCGAAGAGGTACGTTGGCAGTGATTGATAAAATGAACGGCGAGATAGAGACTGCGCCGTTGCTGGCACAGGTCAAGGCCGAGACTACGGGACACACGGCCTTGGCAAGACCGTCCACAGCAACCGCTGTTCGAAGGAGGGCGGCAGTACCGGTCACTCCAGTTCGGACGCAGCCTTCCTACACCAGAGTACCTCCTCTGCGGAGGGTGGCACCCATTTCTCAAGCGGGAAATATAGCAGTTGCGAGTGGCAACGCGCAGCGGACGCTGGATCGTCCTGCATCATCTTCAGCGCCGAGAAGCAAAAGTGCAACGGCAGCCACTAACGCATCCCGCCGCCGACAGGCCCGGCTCACGGCCACGCCTCCGACGCCGACACCCCGGAAAAGCAGCCTGAGCAGCCAGTCCACCCCCCTCTCCACAACGACGCCGGCGACATCCGGCAGCTTTGTCAGCGACAGAACGACATGGGCAAGTCCTCGCACAGAGCCGCAGCCGACGACCCACGGCCGTAGCGACAGCAAGAGTACGAGCAGCAGTGTCTCGAGAGGACTGAGCAGCGGCAGCAGCCAATCTGCCCGGTCAAATGGTACATCGGTAAAGTCCATTCCAGACCACCAGCCTGCCTCATCCTCGGCCGAGCAGCCGAAACGCCAGATGCGGCCTCCTTCTGGTCCGCTTTTTACACGTCCACCCCTAGCTCAAGTCCATCGAGGGAGACAAGTCCAGTCGTTGGCTTCCTTCTCGGAACGCATATCCGCCCTTCAGACGGCGTCTGTCTCGGCTCCCCAGAGCCCACCCCGGTCTGATCAGGGTGATCTGGCACCGGGCCCTGCCCGCCAAGAAACGCAGCATCAGTCACGTATGGCCACTGTCCGTGGCCCCAGCGGACCACGGCCACCTGATGACATAAGCACGAGAAGAATAGGGGAAGACAATCCTCCTCGGCGGTATGCATCCGGGCCAGCTCAGCGGTATAAGAGCCATGCTTGCCGGTCATCCCAATGCAACGGGCACTGCCGGTATTGCGCCGCAAGCTCCGAGCGCCGAGAAGTGGACGCAGCACAAAGGAGGACGAGCAGACAGATCCGGCACTCGGACCAGTGGGCACCCAAGGTGCCTTCACCGTTACGGCAGCACCATGTTGCCGCCAGCTCGCCGGTAACACCGCCACCGCGGTCTCCGCTGCGCAGACCGGGAGGAAGTGCGCAGAGAAAGAAGACCGTGACGTTCAGTTCCAGTACGCCGGCGCCGCCGCTCAACGGACGTGTTGCTGCTGCTGCCTATGCGGCGGACAGTCCGGACGTTGTGGCAGCCATCATGGCGGCCGAGAAGGACAACGGCGGCGAGCCGCTCCTGGAGTGGGACATTGAAGTCATCAAGGCAAGTATGGGAGCCGGCAGGAGGACGGTGTCGGTCGAGGGGGGCCGCCCTCCATCTCTGCCTCGGCAGGCCTATGATATCTGCTGGGACCATGACGCATCAGCTAACCGTGCGGCGGCCGAGTCGTCGACGACGGCTCTCGCCTTCTTGCTAAAGGGAATGCGAAACATGCCAGCCAGAGAAAAGGAGAAGCTGGGGATCGTTGCCATTGGCAGCGTGAACCACGGCCGGATCGAGCGCGGCGGGCGCAACGCGAACGACGGCGACGACGGCGATGGCGACTATACGACCGTATGGCCGGAAAGCGCCTACTATTTTGGTAAGACGGAACCCTTCAGCGCGCAGGCGACGGCGACACGTCATCCTCCGCCGCCGAATGGACAGGCCGCTCCTCAGCAACGGCCTGCACGAGTCTGCGAGTATCAGCCATCGGCAACGGTCCGGGTTTGAGTCATGTCTTGCTTTTTGGCGTTTCCCCTGCTTCCTGCTTCCTGCTTTCCTGCTTCCTGCTTTCCTGCTTCCTGCTTTCCTGCTTCCTGCTTTCCTGCTTTCCCTTTGTCTCGTTTCAAATATATTCCCCCATGTTTGCAAAATCGTTTATTCAAGTCCAAATGTATCTCCCTCCCGATAACGCCCCATGTCCATAAACCTTGAACGCAAATTTCCTGTCCTTCTCCTGGCTAATCCTCGCTATGCAATCCGTCTTCCCTCCCGTCTACTCACGCAATCTTGGTTACTGTGAGCCCGGAGGCGGCTTGGTCGCTGGACGCGCCGTCTTGGTCGCTGGACGCGCCGTCTTGGTCGCTGGACGCCGCCGGTGCCAGGGCCACAAAGTCGCCAGTCTGCAGCTTCTTGGTCCACTTGCTGCTCTCATAGCGGGCCAGGATGACGGTCATGCGCAGGACCGACTGGCCGCTGGACGCGTGTTCGTCGACGCCGGGCGCGACGGGAGTAAACGTCCAGCGGCCAAAGGCCCAGTTGAGGATAAAACGGACGGGTGTTGCCGCCGGCGTTTCGTCAGGTGACAATGGCAGTGGTAGTTGCACGTCGATGCTGTCGTCGGAATTCTTGACCAGGCCCAGCGCGGACGGCGCCACGGAGAGCACGGCCTTGATGCGGTAGACTTCTTCCTTGGCGGCGGTGTTGAGCAGCGTCAGCAGCTTCTCGACATGGACAGACGCGGCGCTGTGGCCATTGAGTGTGACGGACAGCACCTCGACCTCTGACTGGTGGTCGTGTTTGTGGTCGTCGTGGCTGTGGTCGTCGTCGTCGTCGTGATCATGGCCAAGGGATTCACCACTCTGCAGCGCCTTCGCCAGCAGGCCGCCGTCAATGCCAAAGACGAGGTCGGCATCGACCCAGCCACGGCGGCTCTTGACCCAGGCGACGTCGGCGTCCAGATCGCCGAGGCGGTCGAGGCACGTGTCGAAGCGGCGCTCGTCGCAGGCCTCCCACTTGTTGAAGACGACCACGTCCGTATAGCGCGCCTGCAGCTTGGCCGTGTAGCTGGTGTCCTCGTAGCCCTGCCAGTTCTCGACGTCGATGACGCTGACGACGCCGTCGAGCGCGTACCGGCCGGCCGTTGCGCGGGCCAGGCGATTGACCTCGAGCGCGAGCGTTGCCGGGAATGCCGAGCCGGACGTCTCAATGATGATGCGCGACGGTGACGGAGAAGACGAAGAGGAGGAGTCGTCTCCGCCTTGCCCCGTCAGCTCCTCCAGGGCATCGCCCAGCTGCCCCACCAAGTTGCAGCAGATGCACCCGTTGAGCAGCTCGCGGACGCCGGCCACGGCGCTCGACGCGGCCAGTTGCGAGTCCACAGCCAGATCGCCAAACTCGTTCTTGAGCAGCGCGAGGCGGTAGTTCGGGTTGGCCGCGCGCAGCTGCGGCACGAGGTTGAGGATGAGCGTCGTCTTGCCGGAGCCGAGGAAGCCGGTGACGATGGTTATAGGTATCGGGGCCATTTTACGGTGCGCAGGCAGCAGATGTGCCGTCGTCGGGTATCTGGTGCCCCGGCCTCTATTGAGCCATCTGCGGGCTGTGGTGGCTTCACCGCCTTCACCGCCTTTGTGGTATTCTGCCACCGACGTCAAAGTCTTCGAGAGTGAAGAGCGGCAATCCCAAGTAGAGCTTTCTCAGTGAAATGTGAGTTCGCTACCTGTTAGCTCGTATCAGTAAACGTGTTGGACATTAGGAAAACGCAGCGAGCGTTGGTGCTGTGACGTCATCAGCCGCCGTCATTCTTGCGATCCTCACCGATGATGGCCGCCCTTGACTGAGACAACAGTCACGCTTTGCAGTGGTGTGAAGATGTGTTGGACCTGTTGGAGGATATGGTTGTATTCTTGTCCTTAGAGGTCTTATCTTGTGTGGCAAGGTCAGGGTTTTGCCCCTGACCTGCAGGCCCAGATATTACTGTAGG
>JADHKL010000111.1:0-44961 GCA_019925545.1 Ophiostoma angusticollis
ACGGCACACGCCGTGGACATATCCTCCCACGTTCTGGGAAGAGCTTCCGACCATTTATCTGACGGGTACGGCGCTGAGAGAAAACGACCGCCGCGAGCGTCTCGACTGCGATTGTCAGAACCCTTCTCCTCTCCGGCAAGACAAGTCGGCTGAGGATCTTGCTCTCGCGTTCCCTGCCGAAGCACTTGTTCGCTTCGCTCGCAAGGGAGGCCCCGACATTTCTGATCTCCGTGGGGTAAGTGTTTAAGAGTCGATGAGGTTCTCTTGTTGTCTCGCTTGTGCTAACACGGACGGCATCAGTACGAACTTCCTGCCGACACGAGAACAAATCAAACCCAGTCCCTCGACCCAGACTCTACGGGGTCGACGGAAATTATGACGGGAAAGAATACGTCGGCGTATGACCTCCACTTCGACGCCCACCTCAGTATGTTTGGTGTCTACTCGGCGCAATTTTTGCGCAAACCGGACCACAAAGAGGTCTTGGCGGCCTTGTCTGCGCGGCGGCCATCGCTGTCGCTATCCCAGACCTCGGACGATGCTTTCGAGGCGTTTCAGGATGCCATTTTTAGGGCGAAAAACGAGGCCGAAGTCATTGCATATGTCATTCCGACCATCATGGGAGCGAAGCACTGGCATGAACATGCACCTGCTCACAATGTGCAGTTCAACATGCTTGACCCGCTCACCGACGGGTCGTTGGTGCAGCCCGTGCCGGACTTCTACTACGGAGTGAATATGGAGGATCTCGCATGGCCGGTTCGCAAAAGCCTCGCCCACCACATCAAGCCGTCGGCGGCCGATGGGAGACCCTGGGTTCCCAACCTCACCATGGAGGTGAAGGGCCCGGGTGGCTCGCTGGAGGTTGCCACGAATCAAGTCCGCTACTACGGGGCGCTGTGCGCGCGCGCCATGCATAGCCTGCAAAACTTTGGCGAGGACGTACCTATATACGACGGACAGGCATACACTTTCTCTGTCACGTTTAGCGGCCGTGGCTATATGGAAGTGTTTGCCCATCATGTCACGGCACCTCAGACAGAAGGTGGCCGTCCGGAAGTCTACATGACGGAGTTGCATTCGCTGTGCTTGATGGCCAGTCCGGAGGAATTTGTCCGAGGCGCCACCACCTTGCGAAACCTCGTGGACGTGGCCAAGGATATCCGGGTTCGCTTTGTCCAGGCTGCCAATGCCAGGGCCACCCAGGGCTTTTCCACTGCTGCTACAACAGCCTGGAGCCGCGGTCGTGTGTGAGGATGACCATGGTGACGGCGATGCATCGTCATCTCTAAATCACCTTTAACAGGACACTGGAGAGGCGGCTCGTCGATATGTTTCTTGGGGTATTTCTTTCTGGGTGGTATTGATTTTCCTGTTACCGCCATGTTTACAATCAGACTGTTACAGCATTTCCTTTCTTAGCACTGGCAAATTTAGCTCTATAGATGTAGGTAGTTAGGTACCTTAGGTAGGTAGTTACTGTCGTTTTCGATTGTCGTCTGAAAATCAGGTGCGCCAAGTGAGCGTGAAGTCGAGACACGACGGCGAGGTAATGATGGATGCCCAGGCCTGAGGGACACTGTCAGCATGACTCACGACAGGTGGACTGGAACAGCGCAGAGATGCGTACTCGCTTAAACCCGTCGGAGTTCACCAATGTCCTGCTGATGTAGAGCAGCCAATGCTTTGCATCGTTCTTCTCCTGGCGCTCGAACTCTGCCTCAAGGCGAGCGGCAACGGCGTCGGATCTTTCCTTCCCAAGGCAGCCATCTGCCTCTTCACGACGGCGCCTTTTCTCCCCACGACGGCGATCTACCTCCTCTGGACTCACAAATCATATATCACGTGGGCCCCAGGGAGCCTAGAGACTGGTTTCATACCAGCGCAGAAACACGAGTGCGAGAGCAATGCGAGTATCTCAGAAACCTGTCCGCGAGAAGATAACTCTTCATGACATACTGGGGCGCAGCCACCGGGCACCTTCGCTTAGGCCATACTCCGTAGTCCGTACATGTACCTGGGATAGAAATGGGTATCAAAAATAATCCGTACCTGTGCAACAAGCAATAAACCGGGCGCCTCATGCCTTCCTGCCTCTTACCCCCCCCTCCTCAGTTGCTTATTGGCGTCCACCGTGCCAGGTGGCCGACCCGCTCACCGACGTTTCGCACAATGCAGAACCGGGCGTCGGGGTGAATGCAGACGCGGTGTCCGCCGCCGCCCTGTGCCTGCTGCTTCTCCGCCGCGCCGTCCGCGGCCACAATCGCCTCTATGAGCTTTGGCACGCTGACGTGGCCTATGCCGAGCCCCTTGCCGCTCTGAAACCGCATAGCGCCGCTCGTGACAAACCCCATCAGGTCGTCGCTGCTCGGGATCGGCATATGGCCATCATCGCCCTTCGCCACTGAGTGCGCTCGTGCTGGGTACGGCAGCGCTGTCGAGAGCAGCGACTGCGCCAGCAGCTTCTTGCGCGTAGCCAGGTCGGCATCGGCCGGCATGCGCTTTGGTGGCGGTGGCGGTCGCCGGTCGGTCTGTTCCTCCGCATCCGCACCCTCTTTGCCATGCACGCCGCCCCGCCGAGCCTGCACCAGCCAAGCGGCCCGAAGTGACATCCGCTCGCCTTCGCCCTCGCCTTCGGCTTCGGCTTCGCTTTCGCCCTGCGGCAGCCGGTAGATGCGCGCCCGCGCCCCCGGCACGCCGCCCCAGAACAGCTGCACAGAGATTGTCATCAGGCGGTACATCCGTGACCCGCCATCCTGCCAGGGCAAAGGACGTTGCAGTCGTGTGGCCTGGACGGCTGCGCGCACGTCCGCCCAGGTGGTGTGCTGCATGCTCCGCACCAGCTCCGGCACACTGCTCGTCGCACGCGGCCGCAGCGCCTCAAACTGCACCACCTCCTCCAGGATGCCATATGCGTTTTCTGCTTCCTCTGCATCCTCCTCCCCGCAGACCTCCATAGCGGCGCCATCATCGTCGGCATTGCGTTGGCTGCCATCGCCACCAGTGCCTCCACTCGCAGCTGCTGCTGCCTCGGCTGACAGAGTTGTCGCCACCGGCTCAACACCAAAGAGGCACTCCCAGTCGCAGGCAAACCCAGACCCCACCTCGCCCTTCGCCCCGCGGCCGAGATCCACGGCGCTCCATTGCGTCCGCTTCGCCGCCGGCTTCGCCTTCCACTCCTGCTCCAGCCGGCGCCGGCACTGCAGCTCCCAGTCCCAGCCCGTGGGCGTGCCCGGGAAGTCTGCCGGGAACCACGGACGTCCGCGCTCCAGCGCCATGTGCCGCTCTTCGTCGAGGCCGCCGACCATTGGCCGCTGCCCGTTGCCGCTGCTGCTGCGCTGCAGGTGCAGTCGTAGCCAGATGGTGCCGATGCAGGCGCGCGGCGCCAGCAGAGTCCACGTCGGGCTCGCCGCGCTGCTGCTGCTGCTGGCCTGCGGATCCGCTGCTGCCGGCACCGACGACGAGCCCTCGGCGGCGGCAACCATCACCGGGATGGGCCTGCTCCGTGCGTCCACTAGAAGTCGCTCGCCTGTTGCCAGCTTGCCGCGCCGCTTGTCCAGTGTGGCCTGCGATGGCTGCTTCGTGGCCTCGTGCCGAAAGGAATTGTCAAAGAGGCCAGACGGCCGGCACCCGTCCGTCTCTGGCCAGCTTTGCAGCAGGCTGTATCTGCCCGTCTTGCGAGCATCTGCGGCTTCTGCACGCGCCGGCTCGTCCAGCCGCGGGTCCTGGATGTTGAATGCCAGCATAGTGCCAGTGCCCGACGCGAGACCAGTCGTGTCCATCCTGCGCAGCTTTAGAAACTCCGCACCCATGGGCTCCATGGCAGACGTTTTGATCTCGTAGGGGTAGAGGGCGGCCGCTAGCGTCTCGACGGCCGCGCTGCCCGTCACGTCAATGCTGCCAATCTCGAGGCGCATGTCACGGACGGCCACGCGCAGCTGCTTGCGCGCAATCTCGTTGCCGAGCTCTGTCCAAACGTGGGAGAAAATGGCGGGATGCACGCGGAGGAACACTGCGCGCGGGCTGGCCGCTGGATCGTTGTCGTCGTCGTTGTCGCTGCTCGGATTGTAAAAAACGGACATGGCGCCGCAGTTGCCAGGACCGCCGAGCTCGCCGCTGCCCCGCGCCTGCCCCTCCGCCTGCCCGCCAGCGCCATGCTGCTGGTACCCAAACGACCGCGGCAGCTTCACATCCGCACAGCAGACACCCCTGCGCATAGCGGGCGTGAGCAGGTGCGGCTCCACGACCGCTGCCAGCGCCTCGTCGAGCTGCCTCGCCGCGCCCTTGAGCTGGATGGTGGCCTTGTAGCTGGTGTCCCAGCAGAGGCACATGCCTGGTCGCAGACTGGCGGCGCGCAGCGACATGCGGTACGTCTTGTCGGCTGGCGTTCGCACCAGTGTGGTGTTCCACAGAAACCCCGGCTGGTCCATCTGTGCGCGCTTAGCCTGCCACCGGTGCGTCGGCAGGCGCAGGTTCTTGATAGGCAGTGGTGGACGTGCTACCATGCGCGTGCTCCGGTTCTTGCCCTCTCCGTCTGCGCCGTATGCATCCCCGTCGTCGTCCATCATCACGAGCTCACTCTCGCCTTCGTCTTCGTCTTCGTCCCCGTCCTCGCCCTCCTTTTCGCCACCGGCTGCGCCGTTTGCTAGCTTCCGCTCCTGCTGCAGCTTGATGCGCTTCTTGGTGTTCTCGTACACCCATGCGCTGGCTGGCCGTGTCTTTTTCCTCTTGGCCAGGCCGACCGCCATGCTTGGTGTGTTGTCAGCCGCTTGGTCACGCTGGGCATGCTGCTGCAGCCGCCGCGGTAGCCTCTTGGCGTTGTGGCTGGCTGTCCGCCGCCGCATCCTGCGCGGGACGCGCTGAAAGGCCTTCTCGACCCGGCCATCGCGGCTGGCCTTGATAGTGGTGTGCAGATCGCCGACTTCCTGTTCGAGACAGTTGAGGAATACAGAGAGGTCCAACGAGCCAGCCGGCTCATCTCTGGCGCTTTCGTCTGCTGTGGTAGCTGCAGTACTGTGTGCCTTGCTCTTCGTAATGCGGTCGCCCGGCCGGCCACCTTTGGCTCTGAAAGACATATCTACCGACGTTGTGAAAGAACCACAAACCTGGACGTGTGAAGTACAAAGTAAGATGCAAACATTGAAAAACGCGACGAGCTTTCTGAGTAATAAGCACACTTAAAGGTCATGTGATCCCAAAACTAATGGCTCGTTTGCCGTCATTTACGGAGTACGTGTATTACGACAGGTAGGTACTCCGTACAATGGCATTCTACGAGCGGTCTCACATTCATCTCATTGTAAGACATTGAGATATTTCATGGTCTGTTTACCATAACAAATGACGCAGAGAGGAAAACAAAGGTGGAAGACAGCAATGATTGCCGTGTAATCGCGTTCCTTGGCAAAGACACTTCATTCCCGGTCCCATTTTGCCCCATGCAGCCTGCCGTCCCATCCCAGGTGGTTTCTGAAGACAGACAAGAGCAATAAAACCATAATAATATTCCACAAACATAAGAGCAACAAACGCCAGCAGACCTTGACTCCTTGTCGCCTCGCCGAAGATCACAGTCCTGAAGCAGGATTGGAGGCGAGCGAAGGATGGAAGGTAAAAGAGAAAAAAGGAGAAAGAAGGAGAAAAAAAGAGGAAAAAAAAAATGGCCCATCCAGGGATCCGTCCAGTCGGTCCCATGCGCGGTTCCAGCGGTCGTCGTTTTTGTCCGTGTCTGCAATCGCAGATTTTCTGTTTCTTTTTCGCGTTTGCGGCAACGCAACCAGAGTCCAGGGGAAAACAGAGTAAACAATAAAAACGCGAACTCCTGTTGAATGCTTTGTCGTAACTTTGGTATCGAGGCGTCGATCGAACAATATCATATCGGGTATTAGGGAAAGTGGTCCGTGTCCGAAAGGCAGGTTCGTCGTGCAGTGCGGGTTGTATTAGGTGGTGTTGAATCGGGGACGTGAAAGTAATGTGGAAGGCTGCCCAGAGTTGCGGCCTCGGCCTTCACTGTCGCATCTCAAAAGGGTATTGTCGCCTTGGGGCTAAAAGTACAGGCAAGAGACCAGAAACACGCGGGACTCCAGAGGTAAAAGCAGCGAAACCATCACCGAGCTCGATGTTGGTTTTGAATAGACGACAGCAGCCTAGAACTTCCTCCTAAGCAGCGAAAAAGGTGAATCAGCAATGCCCCAGGGCGCCAAGAACCAAAAAAGAAGACACCAAGAGAGAAGTGATCGAGATTCACTTCCTCCAGCCGACATTCCATATGACATGGACAATGTCGCGGGCTGCGTTGACCGTATCAATGACTCGACCAACCAGCCCGCCATCTCCGCCTGCGGCTGGCTCACCTTCGTCGTAGGGCATGAACATCCCCGATGCTGTTCTACGCATCCCGGCGTGTTCTGCCGAAAGGCTACTGGTTGATGTGCTCCGCTTTAGTCCGCCGCCGCCACTGCTGCTGCTGTTGGTACCGGCAAAAATGGACTTGGTGCGCAGCGTACTGTCGATGGAGCTGTTGAGTCTGGTCGCTGATGCTGGCGATGCTAGTCCGCTACCTCGTCTCTTCGAACGGCGCATGGACATTCCCATGCCATTGTCGTCGCTGTCGCTGTCTTCGTCCTCTGCATTATCATCCTCATCCCGCCGTTGATATTTAGAGCCTCCAATGTAATCGTCTTCGTGTTCGTCCTCGTCGCTGCCGAAAAATAGCTTCCCGGACGCTTTGGAAGGGCGAAGTGTCTCTTGCGATGAAGTTGGAGACAGGATTGGACTCCGGTAGCTATGCTTCATCGCAGATCCTGCCGTCGGGTCAACTTCATCAAGGGCGTCCTCCCGGTACTTCAAGGTTGTGGACGGAAGCATCGCAATCGTCTTGCTGTCCGTCTGGATGCTAGGAGTGTGGCGACGGCGCGGTAGCATGCGGTGCTTCGAGACCGTCCGTTTCATCATAATCGCGCCGTCGTCGGAGTCACTGTCATAGTCAAACCGAGCATACGAATAGTCTTCCTCGTCGTCGTCGCCCTTAACTTCGACAGCGATGCATTGCTCGACCTTTTCGTTAAAGTGAATGTGTTTCCGTCCAGCCGATGGCGAAGCGATGCCAGAAGACGTTGCCGAGGCGAGCCCACTAGGCGGCCCGGTATGGAAATGGCGCGGAAACTTGATAAAGTCGGTCGTAGCACGATCGAGCCGCGGCCGTGACGCCCTTCTTGCGCCCGACTCTTTCTGTTGTGCCCGAACGGCTGCAGCCGCTTGCTTGACGAGAGAGGAAGCCGACAACGATCGCATCAGCATGATTTCTGACATGCTTCGCTTCTTGAGAATAGGTTTCTTGTTGCTGCCGAGGAAGGAGTTGGACTTGGTTATCTCGACACTGTCTGTTGTCTGGCTGGCTGCAAGAGTGCCATGGCCGGTCTGCAGGGGGCCGTACAGCCATGTAACATCACAGTCCTTGAACCTAGTTTCCGTTAAAATCAGGGGAACAACAATGGAAAAGAAAAAATAAGAGTACAGCCAAAAAATCTTACCAGTTCAAGGTCTCAGGGGAGACAGTCTTCAGATTATTCTTGGACTTCACCCAGGTTCTCCACGACGCATTTTCCAGTCGTGCAGCGTTAGTGTAGTCGCCCCGGCGGGAAACAATGTACTTCCACGACTCCCAGATGTCTTCCTCTTTCCAGTTATGAGAGAGGTAATCAACATGGCGAGAAGGCGCGGCTCTAACAGCAGTGTCATCCTCGGCGGCGTGCTCAAAGACGTCAAACTCAGACGAGTTTGTTCTCGAGGGGCCAGTCGATGATAGCGTGTTGTTGTCGTTTGGTGACGCAGAGCATGAATCACCGGCGCCCCGAGGACTCGACGGCCTGTAATCCTCTGTCGGATTGTAGTAGCTTACGCCGTCGTAATGCGGATAGTCGATAGCAATGCCCGCACCAGTGCCGTCTTCGGGATCGGCAGGAGACGCGCTATACCCCGGTCGGTCCAGTTGTCCAGAGAGGCGGATGCTCGGCACCAGTTCTTTTGACGGTGAGGACGATGCAATGATAGCATCGCCAGTAGCGGAAGCTCGGGGGGACGACTCGGCGGATGAAGCGGAAGAATCGGAAAAGACTGGATTCTGGTACAATGACGAGTACCCATGAGATTGCGGCTGCTCCAACTGGCGTTCTGGTTGCTGGTGCTGCTCCCGGTAAATGTCGTTCATCCTGGAAGCAGAAGCTGACTTCCCAATACCCGTCTGCTTTGAAGAAAACTTGGGCTGGGAATGAGAGCGCCGAAGTCCCGGCGAAAAGCGAGCAGCTTCGTCAGGGGTAACGGCGACTGCCATGATGAACAAGACGAAGAGTTGTTGGAAAGCACGCTCGTATCTGACGTGATGCCCGGTGCCTCCAGCAAATCAACTCCGACAAGACGAAAGGTACTGGTTCCGTATCATGCGAAAAGAAGAATAGAGAAAAGGCACGTTGGGTAATAGCTGGCGAGACGGCCAGCTGCTGAAAGAGTATGACCCCGTCAAGGGATATTGAGAGGGGTTTCAGAAGACAGCACTAGGTACTGTAGTTGGCCCGTGATGCTATTTTGCCCCCGTCGATCCTGATGCAGCTCGATGAAAGATGCAAGGCCAGTGGGGGAGAGATGCAGTCCGAAAATTGTTGCACAGACACTGGTATTAGAGCCTTGGGAAGAGGCCGCGGATGGCAAGGTGAAGCTTGAGACTGAAGGCAGGTGACTGGAAGGCTGCTGGGACTCTGGAAGGGTTGTCAAGTCAGAAGAGTGCTGTGAGGCAAGACGGAAAACGGTATCGGCGGAGAGGAGAGACAGAATGAAGAGGATGGTGAAAGAGAAAACGCCAGATGCGCGAGTGGGCGTGGAAGGGGGTGTTATTTATTGCACCATGGCGAAAGGGCTTCAAGCACGAAAGATATGCAGGTTGAGCGGCAACCAACAGCAAGAATGGAGAGAGAGTGAGAAGAGACAAAAACGGAATGTAAGGGAGAACGAGAAATGAGAACAGGAGCGGTGGTGTTCTCTTTTCTCCTCGTGAGGTGCACGTGCAGCCGTGTCGGAGAGAGAGTGTGTTTGCAAAGAATGGATGTATGTCTCGGTTCAAGGTGAGGGAGAGAATGAAGGAAGGAAGGGCGTGGGCGAAGATGCCAGGGAAACGGAGGGTTTGTCACTCACTTGTGAAAGGCTTTCAAAAGCAGAACCAAGCCAGAGAGAAGAAACCCACAATTCCAGTTCCGGCCAGGGCCACCCCTGCACAGCGTCAACACCCCTGCACAGCTTGAACGAAGCTATGCTGAAGCACGGGTTCTGGCCGGCGAGCGAACGAATGGAACGCGACGGCGAGAGCAACAGCGAGAGGACGAGGACGGTGAGCTTCGCTGACGAGGAGGAATGCTGATTGACCTCTAGACGAGTTGGCAGGTCAACTGAGAGAAGAAACGCAAAAGAAGAAGAAGAAGCCCCAAGGCGAGCGGTGGATGAAAGCCTTCCGCAGAAATAAGCTGAACGAGCGGAAGAGCACAAAGTGCCGTGGATTGGAACTTTGGTGGAAGCCGCTGGGTTGCATGGGGCATGCAAGGGTAGGTAGGTAGCGAGGAGGAAAAGAGATTTGTGGGGGACGGTGGAGGCGAAAGGAAGAAAATAGCGAGCAGACGAAGCGAGAAATTCTAGCACAGGGGGCGACAGAAGGGTGGGAACAAAATAGGGGAGCGGGCGGGGGTGTAATCGGGGAAATATGATGGTGTGCAGGTGACCTTCAGCTGGGACGGGGATCTGGTCGGTATTACGGAGTACATTTACATGTACGGAGTACATGTACTCCGTATCGAGGTGGCTTTAGTCACCTTTCTCCAGGCTTTCTACGGGGAATGATTCAGGTAGCGCAACGGGTCAAGGACGCTGCTGGAAACTGCAGGCGCCATAGACAGTCAAGGAAGGGAGTGCATCAGAGAGCCAGATCCTTTTTGTACCCAAATGTCCTATCTAGCTTCCAGGGCAAGCCTCTGGATTTCTCTCCACACCGTCTAGGTCTAGGCCCTACACACCCGTCCGACCGACTCATTGGCTGACAAGAAGCCGCAGATCTGTACGGAGTATATTTTCAGTTTAACAGGGACAGGCGAATGGCGAAGACGGCAGGAGATGAGAATATGACACTGCGAAACGTCAACAGGCGACACAGTCAGAGGACGAATATATAGAGTACTTGGCAAGTCGTATCTTACATTGTCCTGACTGGAAAAAAGCGAATCAGCAGGAGCCTTGAGCTCACATGTACAGGTACTCCGTACGGAGTATGGAGTAGACCCTGACAGACTGCCGCACGCTGAGAGCTAGGCTTTAGTGCCCTCCTCAAGCGCTGGCAGCGACTGCGCTAAAAAGGACCTAGACTCAGTCATCTGTCTGGAGCAGAAGGGAAAGAGCGACGCCAGAGGCCTTTCCGACATGTTCCGCAAGGCAAAAGAAAACTGTATCGAGAGACAGACAAATGCAAGATGCTTATTCAAAGCGGTGTGAGACAAGCGCGTATTTTAAGAGGCCGGGCCGCCGGGGGTAGGATCCGGGGGAGTAAGTTCTCCCAGATCGGCAAAGGCGGACAAGAGAGAGAGGAAGAGGGGGAAGAGAGGGAGAGGAAGTGGAAGTGGAAGAAAGATAGATAGAGATAGAGATAGAGAGAGACAGAATCTGAGGAAACACAAGCCTCGAGTCAATCTCTCGACATTGTTCCACCCGCCCCCTGGATCCTGGGACAAACCCAAGACACGAAGACCAGCATTCTCCCTGTTGCACAGTTTCCCTCTGCCTGGCAAGTCTCCCTGGCAAGAAGGCGTGACAGCTCCGCCGTGGTCGCACAAGGCTTGTCAAGTGACGGTGGTGGCAGTTGACTTTTGTTGGCTAGTGGGCACTGGGCAGTTTCACGGGCCATAGACGGCCCATCGGCGGCACTTTGAAAGGGAGGCAGGAGCCAATTGCTGATGCCCTAGGGCGTCTTTCCCTAAGCCACGCGCCGGACAGCCGAACGCATTCTACGGGACTTGTCTCATTTCTTGTCGATCGTCGGAAAGTGTAGAGTAGTGATAACTTATAGCTTGTGGGTTCTTTTGGTGTTCCATGACAGCTGTCGAGTTATTAACAAGCTCGGGCCCAGCGTCGAGGGAAAAGTGATACGTCACAGCAATTTGCGTTGCATTGGGGGCGCTTAACTAAAAGCAACAGAAACAACAACATCTGGCGGGAGTGCCAATCGTTCAAAGTATCTTTGAACTGTCGCACTGCACACTCCATGTTACCATGTATCGCACGCACGGATTATGTATATGTATGTACGGAAGGAACATGCCCATGACGACATGCGATGCGCGTTGCAGCACCGATAACGAAACGAGACTCGACAGCCCTTGTTTGCAGCTCGATCTCCCACCAAACAACAGACGCTGTTGGCAGCTCAAATCCACCCCCACTACGTCACCCCCCTCAATTGATAGCAAAACTACCTAGGTGCCCCTGCCAACTACATGTATGTACACCACACCAAACTTTTCCATCCCGCGCCAACGCCCCCCTGCTTCTGACCAGAGCTCTGCTCACCGTCTTTTGGGAGGGGGGGCAGCGCAAGGTCACCGGACGCGATCTGGGCGGTGGGCGTGCCTTGTTATCTTTTTGCCTTGCGTTTGTCTTTCCCTATCATCGGCGTCGCCCCATCTTTTGACATGGGTTTCTCTCAGCTCGCCAAATCGAGACGAGGGTGAGCCATCCCTTGCAGCAGCTACCTCGTGGGGGGACATTTATTGGTGACAAACACCTTCTTTCTTCTGATGTCGGTGTGGCCAGTCGAGCCAAGCCTTCGAAGCGAGAGAAAAGACGCAAGAGAGCGAGTCCGCCAATGCCCGGCCAGATACGGCCTCCTTGTATGGAACCGTGCAGACCGCCACGTCGAGGCCCCTCCCATTTCGCGCGATCTGCTCGAGCTTCCTAAATGAGGGTGTTGTCTCAATATACTCGGAGCTGGCGGCGGTCTAGTTTATCGCACGAGCGGTACGATGAAAAGAGGCAGCGGCTATCGGTTTGATACCAAAGCTCTGAACGTTGCTCTCGGCCAAGTCGGCAGCAAAGAGCCATCAGCGGAGCAACGGGGCAGCGCAGCACGTTCAGGTGGAAAGTGCCAATGTCAATGCTCGCCAATGCGTCGCACCTTCCCATTCTTGCTGCAACGTAATCACGCATTTTACAGCACCGCTCTCGGAAGAATGCGATGGCGTGCAAAAGTATTCTCCGCCGACTTGATGCAGCTGCCATCGCGCTATCAGGTAAAAGAAAGAGAGAGAAGGAACGCAAAGCCGGACAATTGCTCGCCATTATTATTTCGCCGTGCTCCTGCGTTTGCTGTGTTCAACCCCCCTTTACCTCCCATCCCTCCTTCCTTGTTTTCTTCTCCATCTTTGTGCATCCACGGTGTCAAGGGAGGAGCGATGCAGCTCTCAGCCACGAAGATCCCAATTGATTGGAGGCAGAGAAGACCACCACCAGCCAGACAAACATGTCTGCGGCCAGAACCTGTTTTTCTGTCTTGTTGAAAATACTGTGCGGCTCTTCTGCGAAACCAGGCTGGTGCTCCCTACTGTTCTGCCGCTTGGGGAGAGCCACTGGGCGACAACGACGGTTCTGGACCGTCCCATCGTAAGACAGCGGTGCCGATCGGCCGCCGATCATTCCGGCTTGGAATAATCAGGCAGCTGGGTTGACGAAAACAGCAGTGGCGCTGAGGAATGGTAGGGCCTTACTCTTTTGTACGTGTACTTCTCTTGTTGGTACGTTCCTGTTGATAAGTAAGAAACCAAACTCGAGACGTATGGGAGCCTCTCAGAAACGTGCATCGAGGAGGTACTGCACGTCGCGCAGGATGCTGTGTTCCAATAGATGTATCAGGCGCCGATATCGTCAGCTGCCCCCTGCAACTGGGCATGTTCGTCCTGTATCTGCCTCTTGATGGTCTTCTTTGAATTATTTTTCGAATTATTTTATTGCTTTTTCCACTTCGATCCTCCTCTTCGGCTTCCATGATCAGCTTGCCCGCCAAGAGTGTGTCAAAGATCGCTGGACGACATTTCCGCTACCACAGAGAGAAACGATCCGTAGGATGTAGCTTCGAGCCTGACCTTCCACTGTGAAACCGTGTCTGGGGGCACAGCACAATGCGGACGTGCTAACAAGGTGTAACCCCCTCCCAGTGGGATTCTGACTTCGCCGTGGCACGACTCGGCAATGAGGTGGCCGTCGCCGCCCCCGCTGCCCGACGACAGCCTGCTAGGAACTGGCGCCTCCACGAAACCCCCTTCAGAACAAGGTTTCTCGTCGGCCCACCTCTTTTTTGTTCATACTTCTCTCGTCCCCGGTGCTGCTGCATCACTCCTCTTCAAAGTCCCACTGGACCTCCTCGCCGACCACCGGCTCGGCCGCCTGCTCAGTCCGTGGTGCAAACGCCACCGATGCCGGAAGCCGGAAGCTGGCGCAGAACATGGATTTGTTCGGCGACACCGCCCGCACGTGGTGCACGTAGACGAGGTGTTGCGGCTCGCCCGCCAGCGGGTCGTCCGCCTCCACATCTTCGAACTGCTCACAGAGTGTCATCGGTACGCCGCCTAGCTGCGCTGACACGCGTGCTCGCACGTCTTCCTTGGGAATCGCCGGCTCCTCCTCGTTCTTGACCGTGAAGCAGTGCACGTGCACAATCGGCAGCTTCGGCGGCCGTGGCGCCGCCGCCGTGAACAGCGCCTCGTGGCCAGCATACAGGCCCCGGAATTGTGGTATAAAAGTCAAGGCCGATGCCGGAAGATTCATGACAAAGTGCGCAATGGTCGGCGGAATGCTGATCCGGCGCACGGCGCCGTGCGCCGCACCCTTCTTGAACACGTTGCCTTGGCGACCACTGCCCTCGCCCCATCTCGCGGCCGCTTCGCCCGCCCCCTTCGTGGTCCTCTTCGCGGCCTCCTTCGCGTTCGGGGCCACGGTCACGCCCTCGCCCGCCTCAGATGCCTGCCGCACCAGGTCGGCCGCGCGGTGCACAAACGTCCGTCCATCCTCGTTGAAGGGCCGCACGTATGACCACGTCTTGTTGCGCTGGATGGCCGCCTGCAGTGCCTTGAAGCTCTCCGGATTCATGTCGTTGGCCCACACAAACACGCCGCGCCGGCCCGCCGGCACCGCAAACGGCCCAATGCCGGCCATCAGGTCCACCACCGCCTCACCCGGCTTGAAATAGCCCACCAGCCGTGAATGCTCCCGCTCCAGCTTGCTGTTCCAGTACACCTTGCTGTAGTCGAAGTGGAACGTGCAGCCGTTCTCATGCACCTCGACGTCCATGTCGTCCACGCCGGCCAGCACCTCGTAGGGAAACGTGCGGAACGCCGACTCCGTGCCTACAACGTTCGTCTTGTTGATCACCGTGCGCAGGTGCGGCACCTTGTCCAGCAGCACCTGGCCTACCAGGTACTTGTACGGCTTGAACCGATCGCGTAGATTCAAGTGTGCCACGTGTCCCGCCGTGTTGAAGCCCGTCGGGATGTCGTCGTGGAACGCCTCCGGCAGCACCGACATGAGCACGTCGCGCGCCGTCCAGTAGTCGTAGCCCTTGACCAGCGTATACGGAAACACGCTGACCTCCTTCTTCTCCACGCCATGCCGCAGCGCCTCGCTCCACGTCTCCGGCGCCGAGACCTGCACCTTCGCTTGCAGTAGTATGCACTTGCGCTTGCTCTCGGGTGCCGCGTCGGGATCGTCCACCACTGTCGACTGTCGTAAAAGCCGGAACGCCTCGTCGCTCAGCGTCAGCGCCTTTAGGTACCTGGTGATGAGCCGGTTGTCATAGACCCGCGCCGCGCTGAGTTCTAGCGACCTCGTAAAGAGCGCCTTGTTTAGCACGCCCGACGCTGTCAGCGCGGCTTCCCGCAGGACCGGTGGCCGGAGGAGTCCCATGTCGGCAGCAGGCGATACGCCGGAAGCTGCTCTGGGTGTCGGACTGTTGCCCGAACTGCTGTCTGCCTCGTCAGGGGAGCTCTGCGGCCGAGGGCGTTTCTGGGGGAACCCCATGGAGGAGTGGTTGGAAAAGGTCGCAATTGCGCGTCTGGGCAATCTAGACAGACTGGAGAGGAAATGCAAGCCACTTGGATTGAAGGTGTAGAGATGAGGAACCATGCCTGCGTTTGCATTTGGCTGTCAAATTTTTCGGCATTCAAAGTGTGGCACTAGCTTTGGTGAGCAGAGCCCAACTACTACAGCCTTGTAGGTTCACCACCTGCAAACGCAACTCGTCTGGAACGCTATTCGAGCTCTCAAAAATGTAGTAAAATCAATCAAAGACTCGAAAATACATATAATTTGTGAAAGGTCCGATCTAGCAATATGGCCCGTACCGTCCGAAAGAAATGTCCTCCTCCGCCTTCAGTATATCGCCCCAATGCGGGTGCAGAACGGAGCATAAACGCAGCTTAGCCATCCGCTGCTTGATGTGAGTATTTCGCGAGCTTGCAATGATACGGCGCTTGGTACATCCCTCAGCGTCCAACCCGGAACTCGGCCTGGGCATAGCGTTGAAGGCCGCCGAGGAAGACTTGGTAACCAAAGCCTTGGTTGTCAGGAATATGGAAAATCTCGGTAAGTCGCATCTGCCACGGTGGGTAACCGGCCAGCTCAACCTGCGGCCCAAATAGGAGCAGCAGATCCGGCTCGCCCATGATACTCTCGGTCAGCTCAGCATCAATCAAGTCTGTGTTGATGTCTGACGGCGTAATCTTGGACCGCTGTGCCATCTGGGCCAGCGTCTTGGTCAGATCCACCAGGGAGTCTCGACCGTCTTCCTCCGAGATCAACAGGATCGTGATGTGGCCATCGCTGCCCGCCCCGGTTTCGCGGCTGTGCGCCGACGCCGCTGATTCTATCGACGGAAGGTGCGGCGCCTGCACTGTGGCCGACGGGCGGACGTTCCCAAAGTAGGTCACCAGGCGGTGTGAGACAGCATGGTGGGTGTCGGCGATGTAGCTTTTGAGAATGCCTTTGGGGCGAGTCAGAGACCTCCGTAGAGTAGTGGAAGAAGTCAAGTTGAAGCCACAAAACGCACCTGACTTTTCGTACACCGAAAGCATGGGAATGCCTGTCGAGGCGCACCACGCAGCAAGTTCCGAGACCTCGTTGACCAACCGCTCCAACTCTGCCAATTCCGAAACACCTTCTTCGAGCTGCAGAATGACGCTCAGGTGTTTGGGCAAGCGCTTCAGGTCTCGGACGTCGCGAGCAATTATCTCGGGCGTGCGATGGTGATACTTGAGGACGGAGTAGACGCGGTTGCGGACGCTATGGTAGGCGACGCGGATGCGGCGGTAGACGGAGTAAATAGTGTGTACGACGACGAAGAGGAGCAGGTAGAGCTGCTCGCGAACGAACTCGCGTAACCTAAAGCGAGATCGGAACTTTGGCGGCACCAACGGTGATGTCCTCGTCTTCTTGTCGCGCTTGTCGCGCTTGTCGTGGCCAGCCAGGCCAGACGAGGAAGAGGGAACCGGGGGTAGATAAGGCTGAAGTTGATTTAGCACAAGCCTCCTCTCGATCTCATTCATCGACATCAACGCTCGAAGCATCGTGGCGACACTAGACAACACCGTCGCTGTCCCTTTGCGGTTGGTCGTGTGGCCTTAAGGGCCGACCCCGGGCAGAGTGGCGGAGCAGCAGTGGTTTGTAGCAAAGACAGTCGCGCCGAGAAGGGAGCTTAGAGACGGGAAACCGCGCCCATCGATCCTGCTGAGATTTCGAGCACTCCTGCCGCCTGCGATGCTGCCACATGCCGGTCGACCGCTAGACCCTCGGTCGGTCCTTCAAACGCAATGCTCGTTACGCTGAAAATCCGGAAAGGGAAGGAGGAGATCTTACCTTGACAAGCTTTCGCTGCTCCTCTGCCGTCAGCAGCTTGTGACTGGCTCGCGCATCTTTCCTATAGATGGAAGTGTCTCGCGCTGAGAACGACATAGTGCAAAGCTGCCGATGGTTGCGAACAGTAAAAAAGGAGAATGAGTCGTTAAGACAAGGCGGCTCACGGTAACCGCACTCTCATGGATCCATGGTGCGTCTAAAGCTGGTGGTGGTAGTGTTAGGGAAGGATGCTGCAACTTGGCCACATTCTCACATTTTATTGTCTTATTTTGTCTGCCTTCGTCATAGCCTTCCGGCAAAGCATGTGGTTGCGGTTCCACCAACGTGGCTGGGACAGCAGCGCCACAGGTCCAACCAACAACTGGTGGATTCCGTTTGGCCCCACTAAGAGCTCTGGTGTTGTTTCGGACAGGCTGAAATGCGACAGCCGCGCCAACCTCGCATTCCTGGCTTTGATTCTCCCAACCAGCAGCACTGCTACGGACAGTTCTATGCAGTGACGCCTTTGAAAGCAAGGCCATGTGAGCTACTCGACCCCGAGTTCGACCGTAATACCGCCTCGGCCCCGACGCTACATCGGCAACGTCCGTCGTCCAGCTTCGCCAGCACACCTTCATCCAGTCCTACAACCGCCGCCGTCGTCTTTCCAGTTGCTGCCAACAGCTCTGGCCTTTACCCCGGCCTTTGAATCCTTCAAAAAGTCACCTAAAGGTGGCCCGAGATGGAGCGTGCCTCATCGGCTACGTCGAGGGCCCTCTTCCCCAAGGGACCCAGCTTCACGCTGGACGACTTCTCCAGCAAGGACTTTATTGTGCGCGACTTTGTGGACACGCTTGCCGAGACGGCCGTTCCAGTGAACCGCCGCTTCGGGGCGGCAATACAGCAAGCTTTTGATCCGAAGCCGTTGATCCGGACCTTTGAAAGTATGAGACAGCTGTGGGTGATGCGTTAAGACCTAAGGATGTGGCGTGCTGATCCCCTCTTTTCCCTTTCCGTGCAGATGCGCTTTCACAGCTTGGATCGCTCTCCGAGGAGCTGCAAGAGAAGGAATCCGACATTATGTCACAGGTGCGGCGGGCAGAGGTCCAGCATGACCAGACACTCGACACATTGGGCAGCAAGCTCGACGAATCCATGACGCAGTTTGAGGCCCTCGACTTGAGCCTCAACAACCCCAATGGCACAAACGGCACAAGCGGCACAAACGGATCCACAGAGCGCGGGGGCCGATCCGACGCTGGTAGCGGTAGTGGCAACATTGCTGTCCAGATTGGCGAGAAGCTGGAGGAGCTGGACCGGAAACGAAACCGAGCGCTGGACGCCTCGTTCCTGGTGCAGTGCTGGACAGAGCTGGCCGAAACCGGGCAGCTGACGCCGCTCGAAGACATCCAGCGGCAGGGGGGCGCCGAGAACAAGGTGCGGTGCGCGGTCATATCCCGGCAGCTGATGCGTATCAGCCAGCGACTGGACTCGGAATCGTGGGCCGAGTCGAGGGGCAGCCGAGTCAATGGCGTCAACGGCACGACAAATGGCACGACGAACGGCACGACGAATGGCTCAGCCAGCGCCGTGCAAAAACACAATACCCGCGAAGCCATCGAAAAGTTCTCCGAGACCCTGGAGCAGGACCTGCTGAAACAGTTCAACAACAGCTACCGGCGGCAGAACTTTGACGACATGCTCGAGTGTGCCAAGGTGTTGTACGACTTTAACGGCGGTACTAGTGTTATCGCTGCCTTTGTCAACCAGCATCAGTTCTTCATCGACCGCGACCAGCTCGTTACGGACGAGGTGACGACCGACGGCGAGGTGTGGAATCAGCTTGCCGACCCCGACGCCGACCCCCCCGGCGTAGAACCGAGTCTGCAGTCTCTGGTCGACGAGGTCAAGATTGTCATGCAAGAGGAGTCGTTTATCATCAAGCGCGCCTTCCCGTACTACGAGACGGTCTTGATCAAGTTCATCCAGCGCGTCTTTCAGCAGTCCATCCAGCAACGTCTCGAAATGGTGCTAGAGAAGGCCGGCACGGTTTCGACGCTGGCGTATCTCCGGTCTCTCCATGCTTCGAGGAGCTATATTGGCTCTCTCGTGGAGGATCTCAAGACGCACGGCCTGACGGAGCACCCCGAGCCGTGCTCGAGCCAGATTGCACAGACGCTCGACCAGCAAGTGGAGGAGCTGTTTGTGCCGTACCTCGTTGGGAGCTCGTACATTGAAAAGGAGCGGAAGAGCCTGGAGGAGATGTACAACTCTCTGCTCTTCCGTTTCACGTTGTACCACTCGCGGCGACCCAAGGCAACACGCGGGTTCATGAACATGATTGCGCAGCAGGGCACGCAGCTGCTTTCGACAGCCAGGGACACCTACATGGAGCGGCTCGACTCGTCGGACTTGACGCCAACGCAAAAGGCCATGATGTTGCGTGTCGCCGGCATCCAGGACACAGACAAGAAGAACGAGATTGAGGTGACGGACCAGGACGGCGTGCTGAGCACGGCCAACGCCAAGCGCATGCTGAAGTGGCTTGCCGAAAGCGTGCGGCGCACGCTGGAACTGGGCAGCGCGGCCGAGACGCCCAAGGACGTCAATATCATGCTGGGACTGCTCCTGATGTCGATGGGCCAGGTGTACGTGGAAACGGCGCTCGACGCAGCACTGGACATGGCCACATCGCAGGAGAGCGTCAAGACGGAGCCAGACCTGAGCTATCTGCCTTCTGTGCGGCCGGCGGTGACCATCACGAGTCTCATGTCGCGGTTTATTCGGACGGTGCTGATCCAGCTGGCAGACGCCAACCCGACGGTGCGGAGAAACATGGAGGCACAGACACGCATGGGCATGGACTCGATCGAGAAGAAGACCAACAACATCCTCAAGACAACAGTGGACGTGCTAGTCAACTGGGTGACCAAGTCGCTGGCGACGCAGAAGCGCGTGGACTTCCGGCCGCGCGACAACGACCTCGAGGGCATTGTGGATGCGCTACAGACGCCGACCTGCCAGGCCATCTGCTCGTTCCTCGACAAGGTCGCCGGCCTGGCGGCGCAGTCGCTGGACGGGCAAAACCTAGACGCGTTTAGCAGCGAGCTGGCGCTGGCGCTGTTCCAGCTGCTATTCGAGCATTTCAAAAAGTTCACGGTCAACGCCACGGGCGGCCTGATGGTGACCAAGGACATTGCCAAGTACTTGTCGACGCTCAAGGCGTGGCCGCTAAGCAAGTACAGCGAGGCCACGGTGGAGGTGCTGACCGAGGTGGGCTACCTGTTCATCATCGGGCCCGAGGCGCTGCGGGAGCGGTCACGGAATCTGGCGGCGGCGGGGACAGGAACCAGCGGCAAGAAGTTGCAGAAGGCAGACTTCAAGGCGTTTGTGCAGCGGCGCGAGGACGCAAGCAGTGCCGGTGTACAGAGCGTGCTAGCCGGGCTGTGATGTTTAGGACGGAGTACAGAGTCTGCCGGCTGACCATAGGCGTCGAGACGCCGACGCAGGAACGCATAAATGATACCAAGTTATTAACAAGACTGCACCAATGGCGGTGCCCTGTCGGCGCTGGAGCTTCCCGTGACACTGCCTGTCAAGAACCGCACGTGCTCGTCTCCGATTGCCGTGGACAGAGACACGGTGGTCAAAACGCATAGCCGAACGCCGTCAGGCGGTCATCAAACGGGGCAGTGTACCATGCCAGAAGAAGAAGGCGGTGAAGCAAGTAGCTTAGCGAGCATGCGCTAGACTGCTCCCCTGAGACCACCTGTTAAGGAAATTTTCAGGGCAGCTGTTAAAAGACACGTCGCTTGTTTGCCGCCTGGTACTAGCGATAGCGCATTCTATCGAGTTCTGGAACCTCATCTAAAGAAAGCCCCCAAACACGACGGCAGCGCTTCTCGCCATTGCCACAGACACGTTCCATTCTGTAGACACTTGCAGGCCCGGTCCTGTCTTTCGTCTTCTCGTCTTTCTTTTTGTCCTCTTTTTTCCGTGTCTTCCCTCAGTCTTCCTCTCCTTTACTACCCCCTCGCTTCAGCAGCATTTTTCTTCGTCTTCTCTTCTTCACCTTCCCGTCAGCTTCTCGTCTAAGATACATGCCGGTCGGAGCTCAGCCTTCTCCCTGCGGCATCTACCCTGCCATTTGACAGCCTGCAAGCACGCAATCAGTCCTTACCCACCAAGCCTCGCCAATCTCCCCGCAGAGCTGAGCTTTTGCATTCCAGATCGGCCTGGCAGCTCCATGCTTCCTTGCTGCAACCTCAGCATAGCTTCCGGACAGAGCTCGACAGCCTCGTTCAGCATCACCCTCCCCTCTCCCCTCCCTCTCCATAATGGAGAATGCGTTTGCCTTGTCGGCCGAGGCCGTCCTCTCCCAGCTGGGGGTCGATGGCGGGCGAGGCCTGACAGATGCCCAGGTCGTGGAGCAGCGGCGCAAATACGGCAGCAACTGTAAGTTCCGGATTAGCCGAGCCGAATCCACGGCAACAAGGAGAGATGAAGCCCTGAGTGTATTTTGCCTGCTAACGACAACCCTGCAGCCATCCCTGAGGAACCGCCTACGCCGCTGTGGGAGCTGATCCTTGAGCAGTTCAAGGACCAGCTTGTCATTATCTTGCTCGGCTCGGCCGTCGTGTCGTTTGTGCTGGCCCTCTTTGAAGATGAGGGCGGCTGGAGCGCGTTTGTCGATCCCGCCGTTGTACGTTCCCCCGATTTTCTTCTCTGACACCCTGCCGCCACATACTAACACGAGCCTGCTAGATCCTCACCATTCTAATTCTGAATGCGATCGTCGGCGTCTCGCAGGAGAGTAGCGCCGAGAAGGCTATTGCCGCGCTCCAAGAATACTCGGCCAACGAAGCGAACGTCATCCGCAACAATGGCACGGTCTACCGCGTTAAAGCTGACGAGCTTGTTCCCGGCGACATTGTCTCAGTCTCCGTGGGCAGCCGGATCCCCGCCGACTGCCGCCTGATCAACATTGAGAGCAATAGCTTTGCCGTGGACCAGGCCATCCTGACGGGCGAGAGCGAGAGTGTGGGCAAGGACAACGCCGCCGTTGTCGACGATATCAAGGCTGTCAAGCAGGACCAGGTCAACATGCTCTTTTCGGGCACTACCGTTGTCACGGGCCGTGCCACCGCCGTCGTCGTCCTGACTGGCCCAAACACTGCCATCGGCGACATCCACGAGAGTATCACCGCCCAGATTTCCGAGCCCACGCCGCTCAAGCAGAAGCTCAACGACTTTGGCGACACGCTGGCCAAGGTCATTACCGTCATCTGCATCCTTGTCTGGCTCATCAACATTCCCAACTTTGGAGATCCTAGCCACGGGAACTGGACCAAGGGCGCCATCTACTATCTCAAGATTGCCGTCTCGCTCGGCGTCGCGGCCATCCCTGAGGGTCTGGCCGTGGTGATCACCACTTGTCTCGCCCTGGGCACCCGCAAGATGGCTGCTAAGAACGCGGTTGTGCGCAGTCTGCCCTCGGTCGAGACGCTAGGCAGCTGCAGCGTCATCTGCTCCGACAAGACGGGTACCTTGACCACCAACCAGATGAGCGTCAACAAGGTTGTCTACCTACGCGAGGACGGCAAGGATCTCGAGGAGCTGACGGTGGAGGGGAGCACGTTCGCGCCCCGCGGCCTGATCAAGACGGCTCGCGGCAAGGTTGCCACCGATCTGGCACAGTCGTCGTCTACCGTTCGCCAGATCACCGAGGTGGCCGCGCTCTGCAACGAAGCCAGGCTGGCGTACGACTCGACCTCCAAGACGTTTACGAGCATTGGCGAGCCCACAGAGGGCGCGCTGCGTGTCCTGGCCGAGAAAATTGGACCTGTTGCGCCGGAAAGCACGCACCCAGAGGACCTTGTCCACTACGCCAGCGCGTGGTACGAGAAGAAGTTCCCGCGCCTCGCGACGTTCGAGTTCTCGCGCGACCGCAAGAGCATGTCTGTTCTGGTCCAGGACGGCTCGGCGGCGAAGCTGCTGGTGAAGGGTGCGCCGGAGTCGATCATCGAACGGTGCTCCCACACCTTGGTGGGTGCTGATGGCAAAAAGGTGCCTCTGAGCCGCGACCTGACGGATCTGCTGCTCCGCGAGGTGGTCGACTACGGCAATCGTGGCCTCCGGGTCATTGCCCTTGCCAGCGTCGACGATGTGTCGGGCAACGCGCTCGCTGGCTCGGCCAAGTCGACGTCGGACTACGCACAGCTCGAGCAGAACATGACGCTCCTGGGCCTAGTTGGCATGCTGGACCCGCCGCGCCCCGAGGTGCCCGAGTCGATCCGTCTGTGCAGGGAGGCTGGCATCCGCGTCATTGTGATTACCGGCGACAATCGCAACACGGCGGAGAGCATATGCCGGCAGATCGGCGTGTTTGGCCCCGACGAGGATGTCACTGGCAAGAGCTTCACGGGCCGGGAGTTTGACAACCTGAGCGCGCGTGAGCAGCTCGAGGTGGCCAAGACGGCCTCGCTGTTTTCGCGCGTCGAGCCGTCGCACAAGTCGCGCTTGGTGGACCTGTTGCAGCAGCTGGGCGAGGTCGTGGCGATGACAGGCGACGGCGTCAACGACGCGCCGGCGCTCAAGAAGGCCGACATTGGCGTGGCCATGGGCTCGGGCACGGACGTGTCGAAGCTGGCTGCGGACATGGTGCTGGCCGACAACAACTTTGCCACCATTGAGACGGCGATTGAGGAGGGCCGGTCCATCTACAACAACACGCAGCAGTTCATCCGCTACCTGATCTCGTCCAACATTGGCGAGGTCGTGTCGATTTTCTTGACGGCGGCGCTGGGCATGCCCGAAGCGCTGATCCCGGTGCAGCTGCTGTGGGTCAACCTGGTGACGGACGGGCTGCCGGCGACGGCACTGTCGTTCAACCCGCCGGACCACGAAATTATGCGTCGGCCGCCGCGCAAGCGGGACGAGGCGCTGATCAGCGGCTGGCTCTTCTTCCGCTACATGGTCATCGGCACGTACGTCGGGCTGGCAACGGTCGCAGGCTACGCGTGGTGGTTCATGTACAATGCGCAGGGCCCGCAGATCGGCTTCTGGCAACTGGCACACTTCCACCGCTGCTCGACCGACTTTCCCGAGATTGGCTGCGCCATGTTTGGCGACAACAACGCCAAGGCGGCGTCGACGGTGTCGCTGTCGATCCTGGTGGTCATTGAGATGCTCAACGCCATGAACGCGCTCTCGTCGAGCGAGTCGCTGCTGACGCTGCCGCTGTGGAAGAACATGATGCTGGTGTACGCGATTGCGCTGTCGATGGCGCTGCACTTTGCACTGCTGTACACGCCGTTCCTGCAGACGCTCTTTTCGATCCTGCCGCTCAACTGGAACGAGTGGAAGGCCGTGCTGGTGATCAGTGCGCCGGTGATCCTGATCGACGAGGTGCTCAAGTTCTTTGAGCGGCGGTTTTTCATTGTGGACGCGCTTCCTGCGGCGACCAAGACCAAAAAGAATATCTAGAGGAGGAACGAATCGGCGACATAGACTCGGCATGGCAACCATCTAGAGAGACCGCATCCGGCGTGTATATGAAGGGATCGGAAGGGGATTCAAGGGAGGGACATTTTGTATTCTAGCAGCTGGAGCGGATCTCTGATAGGAAAACAAGAAATAGGCACAGGGGTAAAATACCAACAGAGCAATCTAGGCATACAAAGCGAAATCATAAACAACTTTTGCGTACAGACTCGCTTTGAAATGTCGTATTGGATGCTCTTGACGGCTGGCCACGCAGTCGAAAGACAAACGAAATGCCAGTATCATACAATATTCCTCTCTTCCCGTCCTCACCACCCGTCCTCACCACTGCCAAATGTCTCTAGACTACCGGCTCCCACACGCACCCCCTCCTTAGTCTTGCCGTCCCTTGAGCAGACGCTTGGTCACCTTGTCCTTCTCGATGATGTAGACATGGGCGCCCCAGCCGGACAGCGCGTCGCGGTCGACGGCGTTGAGCAGTGCCTGCGAAATGGTCTCGAACAGGTCTTCGGGGGCCAAGTCGGGTTCCCACAAGCTCTCGCAGGTACCAAACAGCTGCTCGCTGGCGGTACCGGAGACGATAAAGTCCTTGGCAAAGTCGATGCAGCCGATGCTGTCGAAGCCGCAGATAAAAGGGGCGCCGGTCTTGGGCTCGAGGCCGGCCACGACGGGGCTGATGAAATAGGGCCCGAAGCGCTTCTCGTACAGCGACGACGACACCAGGTTGGCAAAGGTGCGCGGCGCAATGTGGCGCTCCTCGCGCAGGCGGTACATGTTGACCTTGTAGCGGAACAGGTCCGACACAGTGGCGACGTCGGTGGCCAGGCCCGTCAGGCCCAGGAAGACGTGGTCGCCGTACTGGAAGATCTTGGGGAAGTTGTTGGACACCGTCAGCGCCTGCATGCCCAGGCGCAGATCGCACGCAATGGCCACGCAGTCCTTTCCGACCATGGCAACACAGGCACCGCCATCTGTACGGCCATTTCGTTAGCACGCTGCTGGACGTGTCGGCAGGAGCAGGAGAAGGAGGAGAGCCGGGGGCATACTTATTGAGAAGGGAGACGACTGGACGGAGGAGCACGCAGGGTCAGCTTCAAAGGGTCAAGGAGCCACCGTCCCGTTTCAGGAAGAGCTTACCATCGTGTCGGAGAAAATCAGACGAGAGAAATCGCCAGGTGTCGTCGACCGGAACCAGCAGCTGCTGCTGCTTCTCGGACGATTTCGGGGAAGACGTAGCAGTTCGCCAGTGACGGTGCGGCTTCGCGGACAGGTGTTTGGGTAGAGGATGGATAGAAGTTTCGGCTTGTCTGCAAGCAAAAAAGCAATGTGTGCGTCAGTGGTTGTCGTCGATGGTTGGAGCCGGCCGTTGTGGGATGGGAAGCTCCAAGACGAGACGCTGAAAGGCAAACACGCTGGCGCGGCTGGAAAACGTGACCTGCTAAAAGAGCGGACGGCTGGAGCGCTGTGGTTGGTCCGCGCGTTTGTGCTGCCTGTTGCTTCAGTGGAGGCGGACGCCACTAGCCATGCTTATATGCCTGGGCGGCCCATTGCCTTGCCATCTCCTGGACTGTTCCGTCGCCTTCCGCCGTTGGGCCTCTCCGTCGCCCCTTCCTGACGACAAGAAGACAGCACAATCTTGCGTAGCGACTTGTTATTGTCAGGCGGACCTTTCTCTCTCGACGCCATATTATCACAGCCCCTCTTGACGTCTACCTGTGTCACCCCTTTGTCTCTCACTTATCCTTCTCCGTCCCCCCTCCTTTCCACCCTCACTTATGGCGACAACTTTTACTGTCGTCTCGACCGACCTCCGGCGGGTCACGGTCAAGGCTGGCGGGTACATGATTGACGTGCTCGAGGACGCCTGCGCAAAGCTCAAGCTCTCCAGCGAACGGTATCAACTCAAGTATGTCTCCTCCTCTCTCTTCTTGCTAGCTTTGACGACCCTGACTGACCTTTCTTCCCGTCCCTACCTAGACACAAAAATAAGCCGATCAACCTAACCGATCCTGTCCGCGCTGCTGGCCTGGCCCAGGGTGCCAAGCTCGAGCTCGTTGTCAAGTCCAAGTCGCCGTCCGTCGTCACGGTGGCCGTGCGGTTGCCACCGTCCGAGGCGTCGCTGGGCATACCCAACAACCGCGTGACGGCCAAGCTGCGTAGCGACACGCCTCTCTGGCGGCTACTACGGCATCTGGAGGAAGCGGATGGCGCCAAGCAAAAGGGCCTCAACCTGACTGCCCGCGGTGTGCCCCGGACTAGTCACACGGGGGCAGCCGCAGGGACGGCTGTTGGCAGTGGCTCCGGACAGTTGTACTGGGAGACACCAGTGCTCAAGTTTGCTGGCCGCGAGCTGGCGTCACTCAAGGACTTTGGCAAGACGCTGTCGCAGGTCGGCATCAACACGGGCAGCCAGCTCATCATGCTCGAGTTCCGCGTCTCCGATCTGACGCTGCAGGAGGCGATGGAGGCAGCACACGCAGAGTTGGAAACGGTCGACGCTGAAGCTGCTGCCGACAAGGCAACTGTTGCAGCATCGACTGCAGCGTCAGCTCCAACTTCCGTTTCCACCCCTACAGCACAGCCAGCGCCATTTCCTCCGGCTGCAGCAGAAGGCGCTTCGGGGATGCAAGAGCCACGACCAGAGGACCCAGAGGGTCCAGAACCACAGCCAACGCCGCCGACTGCGGAAGCCATGGACGTCGACAGCACAGCAGCAGCAACAACAGCAACAACGACAGCAGAAGCAAACACGAGCGGCCCACGCATTGTCCAGGTGTGGTCGCCGCCCAAGGCGAGCGCCGGCATGCCGGCGGCAGCGTCGTTGCGGTGGGCCAAGGATGTGGAGACGACGTTTGCGCCGTCGATTGCGCAGATGAAGGCGCACCAGAAGCACCTGGAGGAGGCCGGGCGCAACAAGCGACTCAAGTCGGACGCCGAACTGGCCGAGGAGACGCGCGAGCGCGAGGTCAAGGCGGCCGCCGTCAGCAAGGTGGACGTGCGCATACGCTTCCCCGACGGCTACACGGTGCTGTGGTCTTTCCCCAACAGCGCGACCGGCGCCACGTTGCACGCCGCCGTTCGCGGCGTGCTGGCGCCGGGCGTGCGGCATCAGGCGTTCCGGCTGGCGCCACCGATGTCGCGGGACGCGATCCAGGACAGTGACGACGGCGCCAAGCACGGCCTGGTCCGGGGCTACGGTCTGCGGGGCGGTGTGGTGATCAATTTCTGGCGCGCAGCCGACGTGCCGCCGCCGCCGCCGGGTGAGCCCTATGTGGCGGCGGAGGTGCGGGCGCTGGCGCAGGACATTGTCATTCCCGCACCCGTGGCGGACGAGGCGGACGATGACGATGATGACGGCAAGCTGTCGGGCGCCAGTGCTGCCAACGGCCAGGACGGCAAGAAGGGTAGCAGCCGAGGAGACGGCGTAAACAAGATGGCCAAGTTCCTACGGCTGTCGAAAAAGTGAAGGTTTGGGCGAGGTCTACACGTTTAGAAGCAGGTTGCATCATGTCTAGCGTTGTCTTTTTATTGTCTGTCTTCCAGGGTGGGCCATGATCACTATGATCGGTAGAACAAATATGCATTTCACGACTCTTAAGTTTCCCATTTTTATATCAAAGTTAATTCTTTTTTTGCTTGACGCCAACCGATATGCCGACCCAAAAGCAAGATTGTAATAGTGAACAGGATTGGAAAGAAGACGAGAGTGCGTGGCCGTCGGAGAACCGAAAGAGGTGACCAAAGTTTCCGCGAGATGCGAACGCTCGAGCATACATGCGTACGTCGAAATGAAAAAGGAAAGCCCCAACGTTCAGATAGTTGAAGGGTATCTCCCCGTCGCCTCCCCGTTTCCTCTTGCCGAATCATCGATATTCAGGTCATTTCTTCCCATCCGTCTCTTTTCAGCCTTGTCGTCTTGCCGGAGCGGAGGGGTGTGTTGTTCCGGAAGAGATTCGTTTCGTGTTGCTCACCCACGGCTGTCGTGATCGCCCGTGAGGATGACTCAAAGGAATAAAGGCAAAAAGGAAACCAAACAAACCCCCTCTCTCGTCCCGTCCGCAAAGCCGCACGTCTCTTCTCCACGCGCTCCTTAATGTCTGCGCGACTCGGTGATCACCCGTGTGAGCTCGTCAACCTTTCTCTTCGCACGCCCGAAGGTGCCGAGCTGGGCAATGGTGTCAGTAAGATGTCGGGACTTCTTCATCACCAGGGTTCTTTGTTCTTTTGCCTCCTTCGCGTTCAACTCACCCGCTTCTTGGCCAGCTTGCGTGCCCGCTTGTCCTTGCTGTTCCGCAGCAGCTCAATCACACGGCGCTCGTAGGGGGCCAGGCCGGCAACCTCCTTGACAATGTCGCGCACAAAGGCAGTGCGCTTGCTCAGGTGGCCCTTGGTGCGGGACACGCGCGGCTTGACGACGCGGGGGGTGGTTTTCTGTACAAACGTCAGCTGAGGCCCTCAAAATCGTATCGTCTCCGTCGTCTCCTTCATCGCCGTCCCCGTCATCTCCATCTCCATCTCATCTCCATCTCATCTCCCAGCTCCGTCCCCTTCTTCCACCTCAAGACATTGGGTTCGAACGTACGTGGCCCTTGTTCAGACCGACGGCCAGGCCGGTTCTGGGTGCGGCTTCCTTTGCCATGGCGAATCTGATTTCACAGGTCGAAGACGAAATGGCGTCGGTTGTCGTTTCGTCGAATGGTTGTCGATGGAGCAAGAGGAGAACGAGGAGGGAAAAAAGATTGTCAATGAAAATAGTGACCCAAAAAAAACTAATAAAGCGGGCCCACATGCACGAATTTTTTGTGACGGGGGCTTCTGTGGGTCACGTGTGCAGACTTAGTGGTGTAACTTGACAAAGCCCTCAAAAAATGCGTCACGTGGATAGAGCGGCCATATGTGGCTGGAAGTGGCTGTGCATTTCAGACACTAAAAATAGAACGAGTTAGACACATCACCGACATGCTTGTCGCACAACAGAGAACTTCGTCACGGAGCACAGCAATGCTCCCGTTTTCCGTTTTCGCTGCCTGTCTCTGCTCTAATAGAATTGAAGCTGTGTCTCCGGAGCTACCGATGCGCTGTGGCAAGGCCTGTCGCACGGCGTTCGCCAAGTTGGGACATGTCGTCGAGATAACCTGGCGGAAAAGAGCATCACGGCGGTGCTGTCCTCTATGCGAGTCACCAAAACAAGCACCATAGAGACGATGACGACTTGCACACTTCACTGGTGACATCGGTCGTCTGGCTATCTTCTTCAGTGTGCTGTGTCGTCACGTGAACAACGCAGTTTTCAAATATACGTCCCAATAACCGCCGAATCAATCAGCAATTCCGTAGGAGCCTATTCGCGGTACGGAGTAGGGAGTAGAGGACGATAGAAGGCTATGAAGTTTTTGTTCATAAGCTCTAGAGTGAAACATGAAACAAGCCTTCCGTCACCAAAGGGTCTTGGAACAAACGAAATAGCGTTCAGAAAACAGGATTGGCCTTCTCGATCTCTGCGGAGATTGTGGGCCTGCCAAAGACTGGACGACGTCGCTCCTACTCTATGGAGAAGTCACCAGTGCCTTTTTCCGGTGTGCAACCCCATGGGTCGAAAGGGAGGCAGGCCCCTTTTGCCGTCATAGTTGGCAATGCATGCTGTGCCTCAGGGATAGCTACATCGGAAGACCTCCAGAACGTATCTCGTGTCCAATATATATACACCTTGGAAACAACTTCATCTTCAAGCGGTTACCACTTTTATCGCTATTTGTTGTCTGGTTCTGTTTGCAGTCCTGGACTCCTGGGTCTCTATTCTGTCTGAAAAAACTCGTTCGGCTCCTTCCTTTATTCTCTCACTCTTTTTGCCTTTATTCTTCGTTCCTTCCTTTTCAGGACTTTCGGTCCTTCTTCTAGCAGATGCCCGTCAGTCCGTGACTTTCCCGATCAGCTTGGTTCTTGTATGTCCTTTCCATTCGATAGACTCACCTTTCTCATAACATCCTCACGCATCTCATCGCCTCCCTCCTCCCACCATGATACGTCTCTCGCTACTCTCGCTGCTAGCAGCCTCCACGGCAGCCACGGTGCTCCACTATGAAGTGCCCGACGAGCTGCTCGAGCTCTTTGGGCCACCCCCCGCGTCTGGCGCAGCCTCACACAGGGCAGCAGCAGTGGCTGCCACCGACGCCGACGATGTCGCCTCCTGCTTCTACCCAGCCGCGTTTACGCTCGACCACTTCACCACCTGGGTGCCTGCCACCAACGCCTCGCTCTCCTACATCTCCTTTCTCTTCACCGACAACGGCACAGGCATCACCACCCCCTGTGCGTACAATGCCACGTCCAAGTCCCTGACGGCCGGCACCGGCCTGGCCGACCGCTATGCCTGCGACAACCAGCTCGTCTCTTTCATATGGCAGCGGGAAACCCTCCGCGCTATCGAGGTGGCATGTCCGGGGAAGACAGAGTAAGGAAAGAGAGAGAATGAATGACAAGGTGTAGAGCCAAAACTGATACAAACCGCTCCAGGACCAAGTTTGAGGCATCCGGCTCCGTGCACCCAACAGACCTCCAGTGCTCGGCCTCCAACTGCACATCAGACGTCAACGACCTCGGCGCCAGCAAGGGCACGCTCTGCAAGGCATCGGGCCCCTTCTTGGCCAACTATACCAGCCTGCAGCCGAGTCCGGTGAGGGACTAGTTCACCACTTCCTGTCTTGGTACGCGGGTATCAAATTATCAGACGATGAAGGAAGATGGACTGCGGAGGCCCAGCGGCACATCGACGGCAGCAGTCATTGTTCCTGCCATTTCACTTTACCATGTAGCAGTACCAAAACGAGCATCAAAGGGAGAAGAAGGGCAGGATATGGTAACACTGATATCATACAACTGTGAGGTGATAGTAGATCGTGATTAGACTCTATTTCTAATAGGTACCCGAAAAAAACGTCCGATAATAGTAACATCCACGCTATGTACTTTGAAAATATTCCCCCGTCATAAAAAAGCTCCCCCCTTTGTGTTCCCTTCATTGATGTTGCGCCTTCCCAGATGCCATTATCCCGTTTTCTAAAATCATTGTTGCGCCAGCGAAAAGTGAAGGGAAAGAAAGTCATGAGCAATGTCGAAACAGAGAAGAAAAGCAGAGAACAAGCCACCCCACATTACACACTCTTTGCCCTCCCAGTAGTAGTCTTCGAGATATCATGAGTCAACGACGTAGAGGAGTCGACGCTGTGCCTATTCCAAGAAAAAAATGTCCACAATAGCGCTCCGCATTATCATCCATCGAACTCACGCGTCCGGGTAGTATTCGTCAAACTGCTGGTGGTTGTTGCCAGCGGCCATTGACCATGTGCCGCTTGGTGCTGCACCACCGACAAGGTTCTCCCGAGAGTTCCAGTACTGGCTTCGCGCCCGCCGATCCCGCTCGAACTCGGCCCACCGCTTCATCGTGATCTTGCTGCTGTCGAATTCGCCCTCGGCCTCGTGACCGCCTCCCTTCTTGTCACTGTCCGTCTTGCGCGTCTCGCCCCACGAGAAGTCGTCAAACTTCCAGAAGGCATAGGTTGGCAAGATGAAGTTCCACACAGGCAGCGATAGCAGGTAGATAAACATCCACACAACGTACGACCACGAGTGGGCAGTGACAACGATGAGAATTGCAGGTAGACCCAGAATAAGACCCAAAAGGACAAGAGGAATGACTTGTGCCGGTTGGTGGACAATTGATATAATAACTGTACACCGTTAGTTTGTATTATAAACTTTTTATGAGTTGAGGCCACACGGTTGTACTTACTGACGTAGAAAGTGAAGGCAATGGCGGCGGGAAGAACCAGAGTGCCGATAAGCTCGATTCCGATCAGGAACTGCATACTGAAGCAAAACGTCCCGCAAAGATCCCGGACCAAGACAAGCTCCATCAAGTTGTGGACTGTGGAGTTGATCCAGCGGCGACGTTGAGAAAGCAGCACCATAAATGAGTCGGGCACTGTCGTCTTGCAAACGGCTTGTGGCACGAAGACTTGCTTGCGCTTTGGGAACGTCCGCAGCATTAACGTCGTAAGGTAGCGGTCCTCGCCCAGAAGCAGAAGGTTCTTCTTGTGCAATGTGTCGACCACATTTTCCGAATAATGCTCGACAACATCCGGGTTTGCAAGAATCGGCACCCAGTAGTTCTGCCCGCCTTTGGGGGCCTTGATTCGATACATGCTGAAACAACCAGGCAGACAGGTGACACCACCAAAAACGGACTCGAAAGACTTCGACAAGTGGTGCGAAATGAAGTACTCGAACACTTGGATCGCAGATACCCAGCTGGCACGCTTGTTGGCGATCTTTGTTTCGCCGCACAGGCCCATGATCTCAGGATCTTTCACCATGGCTGACACCATGTGCGTCAGACTGTCGGGGAATACCTTGGTATCGGCGTCGACCATCAGAACCACTTCATAAAAGTCGGGAGAAATACCCGTGACCTTCCATAGTCCGTTGAACATTTCGTATTCGAGCTCAGTCATGCGTTCGTCAAACATCACCTTCTGCAAGAAGGACATCAAGATGATCTGACTGTCGCGCTTGCCTCGGTTGCCAGGCTTCGACTTTTTTAGTTCCGCCGGTGTGCCGCATTTCACCACGACCATCATCGGTACGCGATGCTGCTTGTCGAGGGGAATGGATGACTTGGCGCCGTAGTCATAGAAGCCGGCGTAAATCTTGGCCATGTTGTGGCGCTTGGAACCAGTTGCAACGGCAACATAAGAAAATGCCTGGACTTCCTCAATCGGGATTGTAGCGTCCTTCATCATACTGAGCACAATATCTGGGGTGGACATCGCCTCGCCTTTGCCTTTGACCATACCGTCGCAAACAACAAGGATCACCTTGTGGCTGTTTGGATAGTCTGTCATGGCGATTGAGTCTAGTGTAGTCCGAACACCAAGCTCGCCCTCGGAGTAGGCAGTGACCAGGCAAATAGCATGTGCGAGAGGGAAGCCAAATGGCATCCAATCCGAAGGTGGCTGGGGCACCACCGCTTCGTGGATGAAGCCGGCAGGTCCGGGGCCATCAGTCGGACTGTTGTTGCTTCCGTACGGCCCAGGCCGGAGGAAGCTGCTGCGGCTATCGTTGCCTTGCGAATAGAGCGAGTTGGGATGAAGAAGTTGAGCACCAGAGTTTTGGCTGGCCATCGTGGTCGGTGCCAGGCGCGAACGCGGGTTGCGTTCACCAGTCGACGCCGCCGAAAAGCGCGACGTTGTGGGAAGGAAACTGCTCCGCCGGCTATTGCGGTCAGAGCCAGCACCAGCAACGCTACTGCCAATGTCGCCAGGCATGCGGATCGGCGCTCGGTAGATGTCGTCACTCCAGTCCTCAATCTGCCGGTTACGCTTGCGTTGGTCGGACGATTGTGAGGTCTTCGAGGCTGCATAAGTCTTGCAGAGAAACCATTGGAAGAAGATGGCCAGCACAAAGCGTGAAACGACAACGGCCAAGATAAGGACCAGAGACACGTAAAGGACAACTTTGGAGGCAATGCAGCCGACCGTATCGGTATCAACGGTGCCGACTTTGATAATTTCCTCGAAACATTCGGCGTAAGCTTTGTCGTCTGTCGATTGGAACAAGCGTGTCACATCGCGGCCACGAATGGCTTGGTTGGCCGAAGTCGTATTGTCGCGAAGCTCCTTGAATCGTGCCGGGACGGAGACCTGGGTCTCGTTGAACCAGTACAGCAGATCGAGATCGAGCACGTTGCCAGAATAGACAATAAGGTTGCGCGAGCTGTTCTTGAGGTCCTCCCACTTGAAGTAGACGTCGGCGGTGCCCTTGAGCTGGGTGTAGAACGTATTGCGGGAAGAGGCGGTGGTGTGGCAAGCGTAGCCAAGATAATTGGGGACAGTAGTGTTGACCAAGCTCGAGCCATCCTGGTTGAAGGTCGTGCATGGGAAGTACCATGCCAGGTTGTTGTTCGCATCCGTCGGGACATCTGAGTTAGGCGCAAGAGTGATAAGGCCCTTGCATTTACCGTTGACGTTCTGAAACAGGAAGCTGCCATCCTGGCCAGCATGCTTGTCAGGCAGATCAAAGAGAACATTCGCACCGGCCGGAATTCCCTGTGCGGCAGGATGCCGCGAGGTACTCAGATCGTATGCGACGCCATGGAAAATCATGAAGCCGCCTGAGACTTCGTTCGCGTGAAGGCGCACGCTGGGCGTGCCGCAGACGACTTGTTGAAAGCCGAAGGTTAAGAAACCGACAAAAGTCATGATAAGAAGGATGATGCTGATCAGCCCCATCTTCTCCCGCCAAGCGCGCTGCTGTTCCTTTTGCGTCTTCTTGCAACAGCAAGAGAGAATGAAATCTGGGCACCAAAAGGTAATGATGGCACAGTAGACGTTCCACAAGCTCGGGGGCCGAATGGTCTCGGATTTCTTGCTGCGACCAGCGCCTTTCCGGATCTTGCCCGGTCGATGTTGGCCGGAGCTGCGCCTGCGCGCGCGGCTCTTTTCGACCTCGCCGCTGTTGGTGCTAGTCCGGCCAACGGGCCGGGGAGGCGGCGAAGTGTCAGACACGCCATCACCGACTCGCGAGCCAGATACGTCCGTTCGGCCCTCGAGGTCTTCGAGAATTGGATCGTTGCCAGTCGAGGACGGGATCGTGTTCATGTTGGCAGCATGCTTGCGGTAGTGGTAGTTGGGGTGGTCCTTCCCTATTCTGTTGCGTTCGGGCCGGATCAAGCTGCGTTTTCTCTGGAACGTACGGGTGTTGCCGGTGGTCGGGTCGACTTGCTCGAGCGACGGGCTGAGAGGGAGGGTTTCTGTTGTTCCATTAGGACCTCTGATCGTCTCCACGAAAGAGGCTATTGATTCCCCACGTTGATGTTGTCCGTGAACTGGGTAGTAGCCACCAGTCTCGACGTCTATCGGGCGATTGCGCTTCGAGGGAGACTGTCGGTATGCATTTCTTGACTCGTACGACGGACGGCCGCCTGGTCTTTCGGGGAGAGACATGGCCCTTGAATGGCGGGGTTAGCATGGAGAACTGGAATCGCAGTCGAACGCTCGAAGCAAGGTCGCTTGGCAACGGTAAAGAGGAAGAGAGGAAGAAGAGTCACCCTTTCGGAGCAGCTGTGCTCCAGACGTCCGGTCGAGAAAGACGAGTGGGATTCCTGGCAGAGGCCAGCGGAGGATGGTGTGAGGGACAGACAGAAAATAAAAACACTAGGCAAGTGAAACACAAACAACACCAAAAAAGTGATTTCAAATCTGCCAGTTGTGCCTGCCAGTGACGATGTGAAGAGATAACAATAACGAGAGAACAACAGAGTAACGAGTGGAGAGAGAGTGCAGAACACGAGGGGAGGAAAAAGAAGAAAAGAGCCTGTCTTACTGTTTGCTTTAGACTGGGCAACCAGACAGGCAATATTTGGGAAAAGGCACTAATAGCAGATCCCTGCTAAAGACGAGGGCTTGTTTCTTAGGCGACGGCAGCCGTGCGCCAAGCCGATTTCGCTGCAACGCAGTGTGAAGGCCGAATGGGAGTCGAGGAGAAACAACGTCAAAGCTGCACCTCCGCCCGGATTTCGGTACCGAAAAAGGAACGCAGGTCGTACGGCGTACTGTTTCCGAGATACTTGTTGTTGGTAGGTGAGGAAGGTGACGTGCGACGATGTTGTTGTTGTTCGTCGAGCTAAGCGGGCTGCAAGAGCGACAAGAACGGCAAAACACCACTTGAACGCAGGACGCAAAATCCCCTGTGAGTGCTTCTGGTGTGGCCAGTGCAGCCCGGGATGTTGGCTACCGTCGAGACAGCGCGACCCCCTGGTCAAGGAGGACTGCACACGGCGATCGGAAGAGTTTTTCTAGCTTGGCAAAAGTTGATGCGCCGTCTGATGGTCCCTTGCTTATTGTGTGGTGTTCCTAAGTGTCTTGATGTATTCCCGTCGCCTGAAGCCTCAGCCATAAACGAGCAGGACTTGTACGTCCGTCGCACTGGAAGAAGCACAGGCCGGGTGGGCGAAAGGGGGCGCAAAAGAGAACAGGGAGGCCGTTCCGAATGCCCCTTTTGCAAAAGAACAGACACCGGGTGTTTTGAGAAGAACAGAGGACGGGGCTGAGGCGGGCAGGCAGATGATCCGCGGCGAGGCACGGGAAGAAATTGTATATGCGACGCGTATGGAGTAGAGCACGACGCGGGAACGCGGGAAGGGTGTAAGGATCAGGAGCGAGCGGACGGCCGTAGGCGGAGACAACGAGCGAACTGGCTGTGAGACGTTGGAAACGAAGCGATGAAAGGGAGGAAGAATGCGGCGAGCGAACAACCAAGGCAGTCACAGACGCTGCAGAAGCGAGAGGAAAGGCACAGGCTGTGGGGGATGTCGCATCGAATGAACGCGGTTGCAAGGCCGCGAAAAGGAGCGAGACGAGGAGGAAGAAAGACGAGAATCGAGGGGATTGTGAGACGAAGAGCACAAAGTCGACAAGGCCACGGCGTCGTACTCGTAAGGCAAAGGCAACTGAGTGGCGGCAGCACGAGACAAAGAAACTGCTCTTCGTATGGAAGGAACGCCTCTGTTCTCACGGTCTCGCCTTCCTAGAGCGAGGTAGATTCTGGCCGTTCCTCGTGTTGCCGGAAAGGTCACATCACAAGTTCCATAAAACGGAGTGGTCCGTTTTGCAGGCCAAAATCAAGGCAGCTGTTCGCCAGGCCGAAGAGCTCTGCAGTGGAACGATTGATCCTGGACCGCACTGTGACGCCGACTTGGTCGTGGTGGAGATCCGTATTTTTAAATGTATTTTTAGGCACTTCCACAAGCCTGTTGACGCCGCTTCCCCGTTGCTAGCATCGTAAGTGCCCGGCAACCAAAAAGGTGGAGCGCAGTTTGTTATTCTAGCCAATGGCGAGCGGCGCCGATGATAGTAGCCAGCGGCGCTCAGCGCGACAACACAGTGTCGCAGCCGCATGGCGTGCCAACAGAATTGCCTAAAATGGCCGGGCCCCTGAAAGACGGTTGTGGATTCGTGGCCAACAAAAGACGAAACAGGCGACGAGGGATGGCTGCCAACCCACAGGCAAAAGGGACAAGAACGAAAGAAATTTTCAACAGGACAGGCAGGAGCCGAGATGCAGGGCCCAAAAAATAAAAAGGTCAAATAGGCGAGGAGTTCCCAGTGGCAAAAGGCGACAGGGAAATGAGAAATGACATCAGCGAGGGACCTGTTGATTTGAGCACTACACCGTGAGATACATGACAGAATATGAATATGTCTTTGCCGTTTTTCTCGCCTGACAGTGACAGGACGGAATGACTTGGTGTTCTGCTGTGACTGGCAGAGATAGCACAGGTCCATGCCCTCGGTGCAGTTCGTTTAATCGGAATACTTCTGCCATGTATTTTACCGTGGACTTTGCACTTACACTGGACTGACTAGGAATGTACGCGGACGTCATCAAGACGCGATGTTGGGTGGATTGGGCCATCCGGAGTACGTATTCCGTACGTATGCATTTCCAAAAGCTCTCTCCATCGAAGAAATCCCCTGGAAATCCGGACGGAAAATCATGTATCACCTCCGTTTTGCTACTTCTGTGGGTTCTCCGTCACGTTACGGAGTACATCCAGCATCATATCACGGAAGCTGTTCATTCTCCGGGAAGCTGTATAAAAGTAGTGATCCTGGGTCTCGTGTAAATGAACGACTCTGTATAAAGACCGAGAGAGGAGCAGAATGGATGTGAGCGCGTAGTACATGTAGGTACGTGCGAAACAGGCGCCGCAATTTCTCATAGCATGATGCTTGTCCGCTTAATACAAAGCATGTGCTAGAAAGATGCAAGCACGCTGAAGCAATACCTCATGGGTCAAGGAAAATGGGGCTGTCCGGCCAGCATCCGGGGCCCCAAGAAGTCCACTTTTTGCCTCAGTGGCTTGTTTCCTCGTTTGTCACAGCTCTTTGCTTCCTCGCTCTGGCATTCGGATCTGCACGATGTGCTCCGAAAGTCCTGTTTCGAATGTCGCAAAGGCTCAGATGACGATGATGTGTACTCGTCTTTCAAGTTTGAACGCTCAGAGCTTTGCCACTTCCTTGGTCTCTCATAGCTACTCCTCGTTTTCTCCCAGCTCTGTACACCATGTACGGAGTGCACATCGTGTTCGTACCAGGTAATCTTGCGAGGCCACACCACAGCCTTGCGCCACGCCTGTTCTCGCATTTCCCTCAGATAAAGTGCTATTTGGGCTCGGAGTGTTTTTCGTAATGCCGCACCATGCAGGGTCTATGCGAAGTAGTAAGCATAGCGTTTTTCTTGGACACCGCGAGATACAAAGAATCTACAGAGCTGCCCATAGTTGTGTCCATTGTTTTGTTGTCGACTGTCGTTGTTTTCTTGACCGGGTCAGCCGTGCTCCCGTGACGCCAGTTCCTGTTGTCATCTCATCATCCCTTCTCGGAGATGCGGATTTACATGTTCATGTTCAGGGAACTTGGTAGGAGAAAGAGGAAAGAAAAAGAAAAACGCCAAGTTGCGAGCTGCTGTTTGGCTTCAGAGCTTGAGTGACGTCTCTTCTTTTTAGCCTGTTCTCAGAAAAAAAGATGACCGTCTGTCTAAAACTCGCGTGTGTGATATAACGCGTTCTGCTACGTGTTGGCAGTACGGAGAAACTCCTGTGCAGTTCCAAGTCGACCGCATTCAGTTCAGCGTTGGTTGTGTCAATGGAAATAAAGACCGAATCAACAGTTCAGCAATCAACCAGAAACCGGCGAATCTAAACCAAACCCACATAAACAGTGTGAAAGTCTCCGTTTCAAATACGGCGACTGCTCCGTAAGCAACGACATTCTTCTCCTGCCAGATTCAGTAAAAGTGGCATCAGCATGTGAACCGCATATTTGCCTGGATGGATGAGAGGCTTCGCTTGAGTTCCCTCTTGAACGTTAAACGCTTAAGCATCATTGATTGAGTTTTTAGAGCGAAGATGCGGTCGAGGATGCACATGAAGTCTCCTTTCCTCTGTCTTTCCCGCAGCTTCGTCCATCCTCTCACTGTGGAGTTTGTCCTCCGTACTCCGTGCGTAATGGACGCCTGGGAAGAGGGAGGGGACTGCCTGGCCACTGCGAGGACTGGCAGTGGTGGTGGGATTTGGCTGCTGGCGAGAAGCTTTTGACGAGAAAAGCGGCGGGAAATGGGACTGAATGGTAAGATACGTGTCGCCAAAGTATTCGTAACTCGAGAATTGCTTGCGCTCTAGGCCTACCTAGGTACCTAAGTCTCGTGTATGACGTGCAATCCCCATTGAAGAGGCTACCAAGGCTGGCAACAGGCTGCCGTCTTGACGAGGAGGCCGACCAAATGGGTGCAGACGTTGTGGCAAAGCCGCGGCGCCAAGCTAACCGTTTTTTCAGGTACCGGAGTCCGGGGGGGCAAATCGCAGTGTGTGTGGGCAGACGCCGTTAGCGATGGCACTTACACCTGAAAGGGAATGCACCTGATAATACGAGCCTCCGGCCTGCCCGGTGAAAACACGAAGCTCTCCCGAGGCAGGTGGACACGAAGAACCTCATCACTAGTCTCGTGCCATATTGCCCTGCCCGTACCCTTGCACTTGCACACAGAGTATCAGGAGTATTGTGAAGGCATGAGCATATTCTTCCGTAATAAGGTAGACAGCCACGGCGCGGCAAAAGCCAAATTGCCAGAACTCGCAGTGGCTACCTGTCAAGATGAGACGCTTGAAAGTAGGAAAGAGGAAAGAACGCTCCTGCCATTTGTTTGACCTTGACTGAGATGTTGTACTCGTGAACATCGAGCAGGTGCAGGCGCTACCGGCCACGTCTATTGCGCCTTCCGAGCAGATGGTGTCGGGCCCATCGCCAAATTACATACTAGACACGTTTGGTCTTCTCTTTTCTTCCCAGCTCTCAATACGGTGTAACTGCCCGTCGTCGCTTGCTATTTTGGGAACAAGATCCAACCTAATATTATCGAGCGTGTTCTAAGCATACTCCGTATCGACAACAAAAATTCTCCGCTGCACCACACCATTAGAGCTGTTCTGGTCTTTGCTCTCGGGCTTGCGCGATACTCATGTCTATTACAGCTCGCCTGCGCTGGGCAAAGACAAACTCCGCTCCGCAAAGCATCACCTTCCTTCATTCTTTCCACGACATCTTTGGCAAAACACATGCTGCTCAGCTAAGGCAGATCTCGGATCGTGCATTCAGCAGACTCCCCTCCTCTGTGTCACAAGAATACGCTCATCCCATCGCCCTCGCTAGCACAGGTTGTTCACCCGCTACTGTATCTTCCAATTACAGCCCGCAAGTGTCACTGAAACAACGCTTGCACAAGACCGTCACACGCCGTACTGGCACCATCGGTGAGCTCCAGGTGCTTGGGCTACCCGTTTATTAGGGCACTGTGTCGCTTGCTTATGGCACAGTCTATCCCACTTTCGATCCCGTTTTCGTTTTCAGACGCCGCGAAGAAACAGGGAACACTGAAGAGAGGGGCTCACGCTGGTGCTGGAACAGCCGTGGAAAAAGCCAGACACGTCCCGTTCGTCTGTCACACCTCATCCACCATCCTCACACCTTCTCTCGCCATCTTGCCTCGATCTGTTCCACGGCCTCTTCTCGCGCCTATTCTTGTGCTTTCCCCCTTCCTTGACTTAGCTCTTTGAATCAGCTCCAATCCAGCAACGGCGTCAGGCTTGGGCTTATTTTTTTCTAATTTTTTTTGGATCCCTTGCATTCGTCCTTCGTCTGGCATTTTGGATCCACTGCCTCGTGCATTTACTTGCCTTTGGTCTCTGTTCACTCGCTTCTTCACCGCGTCATCATCACCAGCTGGCCTTTCTGCTCGTTTTCCCTGTTTGCACCTCCCCTCGTCGCATACACACCCCGCGCAAAGAAATAATAAGAAGGAGAAGTCTCCGGCTGCAGGTTGAAATCATCCTCAACACCCTCACCTGACCATCTCGACGTCTGCTTGCTTACCTACATTTCCCTGTATCATTCCCGCGCCCGGCGCTCCTGTCTCCCACAATGCCCGCCGTTGCATCTTCGGCAACGGCATCTCCTTCTGGTCCGCTGCACCGCAAGCCACTACCTCTCCGAAACCTACCGTCAAGCTCGTCAGAACCATTACCACCGGACGAGTTGCCAGCAGACTCGCCCCGTCTGCGTTCGCCACCCGTGTCCCCGGTGCAGGTCCACTTTCTACCCGACAACTGGGCCCAGCCGGCCAACGCCGACATTGAGTCAAGCAATGCCTACGCACTTGGTACTTCTGGCCGGGCGCCGGACCGCGCTCTCCCAAAAACACCAGACGCACCATCACCACCGCCTCATACACCGCTCATTGAAAGGCAGCAAGTTGCATACAGACAACTCTCGGAGGCACCACAGGACCAAAGCTACCCGGCGTCGCCGACGCTGACAGGCGGCTCGGCTGCGTACAACAGCTTTAACACCTCGGGCGTTCTGTCCGCACTTCCGCACCGGCTAGACTTATACGGTCACTCTTCCTCCGACCTCCGGGGTGCCGCCACACCCGACACGGACAACGCTAGTGCCAGTGATGTTACGCCAGCAGGGCTGAGAGATGTGAACCGCCATAGTCGCGATACAGACATGACTGCCAGCACTGGCATGGGGCAGCATCAAATGTCGGCCGAATCATCAGCCGCCACAAGTACCAGCTCCGTTTCCGGCCCCAACGAGCAAGCCGGCTCGTCCGACTTGTCACCCGAAAGTTCTCTCCAAGATGGCATCCCTGGCAACTCCTCCGTCCCTCAGCTGCAGTACCATCACCAAGCGTTTCTGCCGCATTCATCCAGCACCACAGCTTTACCTCAGCCGAATAGCCAGCATGGGGAGTTTCGGTCCTCGTCGAACCCCGACCTCACCAGTCCTGCCAACATGAGCCGCCATCTCACACCGTCACCCTATGGCGACCGTACCGGTTCACTTCCTCGTCCGCAGTCCGCCTACTCTGCCTATTCAGACCTTGGCCCGCGTAGCCGCTCCCCTGGTCACCTGCGGGCCCCGTCAAGTCAGTCACGCAGGTCTCCAGACACACGGCCGTCATCGTATGCGGACATGCTGAATGTGCCGTACCCTCAACCAGCACCCGCACCAATCACGCTCGACAATGCCTATTTGCGCCATAACGTGGGTTCCAATGCGTCTCTGCTCAGCACGCAAAAGACACTGGAGATGTACCGCCAAAACGTGAAGAAGACAAACGACCTATCCATTCAATACTCCTTTGCTGTTTTCCTCATTTCCACGGCTCAGGAGCAAGGTCTGAGCTTTGACGAGTCAGCAAAGCGCAAAAGCAGCCCCAAAACTGTGCGTGACCTGGAGGGTCCCTATGTCGAGACGGAAGCTGCATCGCCCCTCGAGCTCGTGCGCGAAGCCCGCAACATCTTGCAGCGCTTGTCCAACGCTGGGTATCCATTTGCACAGTACTACTTGGCAGATGGCTACGCATCAGGGCTGTTTAGCAAGGGCAAGGAAGACTACAATGCAGCGTTCCCTCTCTTCGTGCTTGCAGCGAAACACGGCCATGCCGAGTCGGCGTATCGCACCGCTCTCTGCTACGAATTTGGTTGGGGCTGCAGAAAAGATCCGGCAAAGGCAGTCCAGTTCCTGCGAACGGCAGCTTCGAAGCGCCATCCTGGTGCCATGACACGCCTAGGTAAGGCCTGTCTGTCGGGCGACCTGGGCGAGAAGCGCTACCGGGAGGGTCTCAAATGGCTCAAGCTGGCAACGGAATCTGCCGATGCTATTTACAATGCAGCGCCGTACCAGCTGGGCTGTCTCTACGAGACGGGTTACGGTGACGATATCTTCCAGGACGAGAGCTACGCGGCCGAGCTTTTCACCCAGGCGGCCGAGCTCGGTCATCCAGAGGCAAACTACCGGATGGGGGATGCCTATGAGCACGGCAAGCTCAACTGCCCCCGCGATCCTGCCCTGAGCGTCCACTTTTACACCGGCGCTGCAGAGCGCGGCCACGCGGCCGCCATGATGGGGTTGTGTGCGTGGTACATGGTTGGCGCAGAGCCGCTTCTCGAAAAAGACGAAGAGGAGGCCTACGAATGGGCCCGTCGGTCTGCTGAACTTGGTAGGTTTTACCAGCCGTGCTCCTTCCCTATTCGAAATGGAATTGCTGACCCTTCAGGCCATGTCAAGGCACAGTATGCCGTCGGTTACTTTACCGAAATGGGCATTGGCTGCCGGAAGGACATTCTCGAAGCCAATGTCTGGTACGTCAAGGCGGCCGATGCCGGCGACGAGCGAGCCAAGCAACGGCTTGCGGCCATCCGCGCTGCCATCAGTGGAGGAAGTCCGATGGAAGTCGGTCCTCCTCGGAGCGGCAAGGTGAGAAAGAACGGCTCCAAGGAGGAGAGCTGCGTCGTCATGTAATGCAAGACGCTGTTCTCGTTCTTCGTTTTTATCGTCCGTCATCATCCTGACGCAGCCATCCGCTCATCTCTCATTCTCACTCGCCTTGTCGCCTCACGTTCCAACTGCGGTTCTCGACAACTCCTTTTTTCTGCATCTATTCTCTTGGATTATGATGGACTTTTTCTTGACATCTTCTAAGGTAGTATCACGGGCATTGCGTTCATTCCTTCATTCATTCTTCCTTCCCAGCGTTCACCATTGTCCAGCATTTGCTTTCCGCAATTTTCCTTACTTCTTGTTATTCCGAGCCTTTCAAGAGCCGCGTCTTTACCACTGCGGAGGGGAGCGCAGTATTGTCTCGGGCATCCTTCATACAACTGGCGTTCTGTCTCTTGTCTTTCTTTGCCTTCATTGCATACGGGGGGATGTTCTGTTTCTTGGGGTCTACTATTCGGACTGTGTCCCAAAGCGGGCCTGTCTCGTCGTTTCCGTCTAATCTGTCGAGGGAGAGAAAAAAAATGGAGAGGTCGACGCCGAAAGGCCCTGGTCCTTCGTTGGTGTCCTGTATAATTCTACGAAGATTTCTACGTGTAATTTTTGTTTTTTTGTGCCATTCGTTCTCTCCTCGTCTCGTCGAGGAGCGGTCCACGTAGCATATCATTTTCATTCCAGAAAACACTGCACCGAAGGATTCCCGACTGCTTCACTCTGCCTCTCTCTATTCCTCGCTGTTTCCGCTCTCCTCTCCTATGCCGCATCCGGTCGTGTGACCCAAACACCCAGCCGCAAACGGCGATTTGAGGCTGTCGCCACCCGATGACAAAGGGAGAAAAGGTTCTCACGCAGATCTAGAGCGAGGGTAGACTGAAAAGAGCAAAGAAAGCAAGATTTTCGGTCCTTTTTGGAGTACCTAAATGTCGTACCCCGCCCTCGAGACAGTGACGACCGTTGGGCCTTACTCGAGAGATGGCGACCGTTGGGGTCTTACTCGAGAGGTGTCGATCGTGGGCCACTGGAGAGATGGCGATCGTGGGTCACTCGAGAGATGGCGACCGTTGGGGTCTTACTCGAGAGGTGTCGATCGTGGGCCACTGGAGAGATGGCGATCGTGGGTCACTCGAGAGATGGCGACCGTTGGGGTCTTACT
>JADHKL010000112.1:0-52298 GCA_019925545.1 Ophiostoma angusticollis
CTTGAAGTATTCTTAAGATTCTGCGTGTGAACGTCGCAATTACTGGCGCAAACACTTTGATACTGTTCTGCATTTTCAATTTATTTTTCCGTAGCGAAAACATCGTAGCTTCTCCAAAACATTTTGGTTTTCTTGAAGTATTCTTAAGATTCTGCGTGTGAACGTCGCAATTACTGGCGCAAACACTTTGATACTGTTCTGCATTTTCAATTTATTTTTCCGTAGCGAAAACATCGTAGCTTTTCCAAAACACTTTGGGTTTCTTGAGGCACCTTGAGACCATGTATTTCAAATGCCGAGTGTCTACCGATCTCTCCACGTCACTTGACAATCCCTTTTCGTGAAACGTCCATCCAGGCAATAGTTCTCTCTGCTCTTTTTCTCCTTGGCAGATAATGGCGCCATCGGAGGTAGGTAGTCATACGCAGCGCATGGTTTTGACATTGAGGCAGCGCCTTACCGGTTTTCCAGGTGGCCGTCGCAAAAAGACGAGGATGACCACAGGGCACATCTGGCGCGTGGATAGTACCTGGAGCGCGCTCTTTGGAAGGCTCCCGTTATTCCATAAGGGCAAGGCTGCGGCCTTTCCCCCATAGAACCGCGTGTGCCTCTCGCCCGCACCAGCCATAAGCCATCGCCGTACTCCGTGGTACGGAGTACAAGGAGAGGTGGGATTGTGGTTGATCCAATCAAAATCGACGAAAAAACACGCTAACATCCTGACTCTCTCCTCTTATTCGCCGAGAATCGAGCTGTTGTACTCCGTACTGCAGGGGATTTGTCACTTTGTTGTTGTTGACATCTGAGAAAAAAGGTGTTGTTTTGTTTGCAAAAAAGGTGTTGTTTTGTTTGCTCGCACTCCCACAAAACGAAAGTCTTTTTGAGCTTCCAACTCCAACCTTTACACTCCCACCTCCCACCTCCCACCATCTCCCATCTCCCATCTCCCAGCCTGTCATCACAACCTCGACCATCACCACCAACTGATCAAGGTAGCCATCGTCATGGGTCGTCGACGAAGCCATCACGCTTCTAGAACCACAATCGAGAAGATGATGCCACGAACGCGGTGCTGTCTCTTCACGACAAGCCGAGGACTTTGATGCTCAGCACTAGAAGGAAAATTGCTGTGACCACCGCACTGATCAGGCCACCTACCGGGATGGTGAGTGACGACCCGATCTCTTCTGCAAACGTTCGCTCTGACAGTTCTGACGGTGAAGGTAAGCCTTCCACTCAACGCATTTAAGAACGAAGCTCACAGATATGCCTCCCAGGCACGAATAAAACGACATCCTTCTGTTGGTCAGCGCCGAGTATCACACAGCCAGCTACGCGGCAGCTTATCACCAGCAACAGTCCGTCTGTTATTGTCGCCATCAACGTGACTGAGGCTACGAAGCCACATATCGCTGACATTGGCAACCGCTACCTGGATTAACTGCAAGTTGAGTAGTTACAAGGGATGAAATGGCGAGTTGCACCTCTTCTACCACCTTGTGTGCGCTTCCACAGTACTAACTAAACCAGATGCATCAGCAGGAGCAAGTCGCTTCTGTTCCCAAGGCAACAAACGTAAGACAGCCTGCCGCTGCAAAACCGCCTATCTACACTCGTTGCTAACTGCGTCTGTGGTAGCAATGCCACTATTACTTGCATCATCCGCATGGTCAGTAGGTTCACCTCCACAGCTGCTATTCCCTCTCAAACTAACCTTCGCTGTCCATCAGCAAAACACATGCATGCATGCCTGGCGCGAGCTGGGGTGGCCGTCGTTCATCGCCACACTCTTGGTGTCAGCATCTATCAGGGTCAGCCCTGTCTCTCTCGCAATGCGTCTGTGTAAGATAGAGGTAAGTACCCTACGGATTATGATCATGCTGAGGGTACCTGGCAGATGGCAGTTGTACTGGACTACCGAATGAGTCGAACCCAGTAGTAAGATGACGATATTTGCAATTGTAGAGTATTTTGAATGCTAGATGTTCTTCGAATGCTAGATGTTTACCGAATGCTAGATGTTAATTGAATGCTAGATGTTTTTCGAATGCTAGATGTTTTTCGAATGCTAGATGTTTTTCGAATGCTAGATGTTTTTCGAATGCTAAGATGTTCTGGACGGCTAAAATGTTTTGGGAGGCTAAAATATCTGCAATTGCCCATCACTTTTGAGAAAATAAAAATACACACTAAGACTATTGACTTGTGTTCAAGGGTTGTAAAATATTCCAACTTTTAAGGTCCCCCATAACTTTTTAAAAAAAATAGGAATACACCCTAAGACTAATGACCTGTGTACAATGGTTGGAGTGGGTGTAGGACTGTTATTTAGGCCCACCGTTTCCCCGTAAGGTAGTTGAGTTTGAAAACTGAATTATAATAGAGTACCGAACCAAGGTAGGTAACCACAATGGCGTTCATTTCCTCAATTCACATTGCGCCTCTAATCGCTCTCAGAGGTAGAAAGTGTCGAAAAATCAGGCCGCCAACGAAATACTCCGATCTACCAAGCTCAAAAGCCTTTTTGTACATTACCAAAGAAATACACAGACGCAAGCGTCTCACGAGTACCGGTAGAAGCCGCCGTGCTGCCCCTGCTGTGGCGGTAGCTGGTAGGCATACCCTTGCTGCTGTAGCGCCGCCGCCGGCGGTGGTATGTTCGCAGGCCACTCATACGAAGGCGGGGCGCCGTCTTGATGGACGATACCGGTCGTGGAAGGCACGGGCGGCTCGTAGGCATTCTGCGTCGACTCCGGCCGCAGCGACGACTGCCGGTAATAGCCGCCGCCGCCACCGCCAGACGCGTTGCGGTTACCCCCGCTGCCTGTGTACGGACTGTTGGCCCGGCCACCAGCGCCTGGCACGGGCGAGTTGCGGTAGTCCGACGAGGCCTGCCGCCCGTGCTGCCCATTCCTACCGCCTCCACCGTACCCACTCCTGCCGCCACCCGCCGCTCTCCTTCCCATCTCGTATGCCGCGTTTGGGTCGATTTCCGTATTCCGCAGTAGGTGCACCAGCGCCGGTGCCGAGCACCGCGCACCGTTGTACTGTGCCGCTGGTGGGATCTGGCCCAGCAGGAACGTCACCATGGTTGGCAGCGGTGCTGGTGCCGCTGCATACCCGCCTGTCCCTCCGTAGCCACTTCCGCCAACGCCGCTCGCCCCTCCCAGCCGGCGCTGCTGGTCGAGCCGCCGGCCAGCGGCACCCTTGAGGGGCGACGCACCGCGCTGGAATTCGCGGTGCTCGTCGGCTCGAAGAATCTTTCGTGGTGGCACGTTGTTGCCATAGTGCACGCCGCTCCCATCATCGTGGTCGTCGCCGGCATATGGCCGCTTGGGCGAGTTGTTGCCAGCGCCTCCGCCAAACCCGGACGCGAATGGAAGCCGGGGGCTGTTGCCACGCAGACCACCCGACCCCGGCATCGGACTGCTGCGCAGCGACGTCAGTCCACCTCCCATCGCCGGCTTTTCGACCGACGGCAGGACTAGACGGGGACGCAGCTGCGCTGCGGGCGAGATGATGATGCGTGCATTGACCGGGTCAAACTTTTCGGTGGTGAACCGCTTGCTGAACAGCGCTAGTCTGGGGTCGTTCGGATACAGTTCGGCCATACGTTTCTCTAGCTCCGCGACGCGGGCCAGGTCACCGTACTCGGCTTCCCGTTTGTGCATGTATGCCAACAGCGGCTTGGCTTTGTGGACGGTCTCTGGCTTCTGTGCCAGTCTGTTGACACACGTCTCAAAGATGACGCGGGAGTCTAGACGGAGTGGTTAGTTATCCATAGTTCTCCAATTGTCTCGTGCCCTTTGCCTGCCTTTGACGAGTTCACTCACTTGTATTGTCGCCGTGCGCGGTCAGGTACTTGATGTACTCGATCATAAAGTAGGCGTCCTCCGGAAACAGCTTGGCGCCGCGCTCCAGAATCTTTCCGCCGGCCTTGTCGTTGTAGCACTTCCACTCCATCTTGGCCACGGCCACATAGATATCACTCTTGAGCCGGCCGCCCTTGCGCGCCTCGGCAAAGACCTGCCGGAGACCACCCAGCGGACCTTGCGGGCTGCCCTTGCCCTGGATCCTCCGCATGGCCCGTGCCAGCGCAATCCAGACGTGTGTCAGGCATTTGGACACCAAGTCCATTTGTGCCGCAAAGCCCTGCTTGATGAGGGCAATCTTTTGCTCCTTCTCGGCGTTGGCAGCATTGAATTTGTTGTCGTTGACCTGGTCGCCGCCGTCGTCGTCGTCGTCATCGTCGCCTCTGCGACCGCGGTGCTGTGTAGCCACAGGACCCAACGTCTCCGCTAGCCGTGCCACCTCCGCCTTTTCACGATCCTGTAGCGACTTGTGTAAATCACGCAGCGTCTTGATGATCCGGTCGTATGGTTTTCGCACGGCTTGGCCACGGGCGATTTTGGCGTCGTCGCCTTCTTCGATGGGAAAGGTCGATTCGATACGGTCGGCATGCTTCAAAGCAAGCAAGGTGCTCTCTGGGTTAGCTTCGATGCCCTCCAGGAGAAAGGCCAGACCCTGCTCGTTGGCAGTGTTGTCCTTCTCCTTGACGTCGTTCTCAAAGCACCACTCTGCAGCCTCGACCCACAGCTCCGGCCAGAATCGAAGTGGCATCAGCGCTTGTTTGTAGCAGTAAAGGATGCGTGCTTTGAGCACTTCAGGTTCGTCGACCTGCAAGTCGAGCGGATCCGACTTTTCCCAGGCAATCCAACTCTGCCACAGATCAACCTGCGCCATGTACTCCTGATGGCCCTCGAAGCCGGCAACAGGCGGCAGCCGCGGGATGGTCGTGCGGTTCAGTCCGCGGGAAAGGTTGTCCAAAGCCGTGTTGGCACTCTTCGCGGACATGTAAGCCGGCGAGCGCTCGGCGAGGAACTTGCGGCCGGTGATTTTGTTGAGCCCCATTTCGAACTGGTCGTACTCCTTCCACAGCTGGTTCACGTTTGAAATGGGGACGCTCGTGGCCCGGCGGAAGGCTTTCCGCAGCTGGTCCATCTTTTGCTGGTCTTGCCAGCCACTGCCACCAATAGTGCCAGGGCCGGAGCGGATGAACTGCACGTAGTCCTGCCAGATGCGGCCTGACTCTTTGTCGAGACCGACGTGGTCAAGAACAAATTCGTAGGCGCGACTGATGACTGTGCGGGCCTCGGTTCCGGCGTCGCCGAGGTTGTTGCGTCGGCGGACGTAGTCGAGGTAAACAACCCAAAGCGGCACGTTGACGACCTTTGTTAGTGACTTTGCAAAGAGAGCTTCTGCTGCGGCAAAATTTTCCAGCTCCAGCTCCATCTCGATATAATCGACCCAGATTTCGGCCTACGCTGTCAGTAAGAAAGAAAAAACAAGTAAGCGCGGCAAGAAGACGAACGTACCGCTTGCGGAAAGACTTTGAGGCACCGGTCAAAGGCTGAGCGGGTATCATCAAATCTGTTGTTCTGGCGGTGCTCGCTGATCAATGCAAGCCACAAGTCCACCGACCCGCGAGGGTCGTCGGCGATGCGAGCCTCGAGCGCACCAATAGAGTCCGGCGCCGCAGTGGGATATGAATTAGGAGGACCGCCAGGACCAGATACTGGCACAACAGGCAGCGACCCAACCGACGGCCGAGATTTTGAGGCCTGCTCGGGTGTCTGCGAAGACTGGATGCCGGGCGCTGAGCTACCATTGCCTTGGGAGGCGGCAGTGGGGTTGTACGTTGAGTCGGTGGCCACCTGAGCAGGATCATACTCCTTGGTATCCGCATCTCCATCGGCATTGGCATCTCCTGCGCTCGCCAAGAGCCGTTCGTCACCGCCGTCATCGTCCTCGGAGTCGGAATCTCCCACGAGGAAGCCTCCGAAAGCCTTGGGTCTCTTTGCCGGGGTCGAGACAGTCACAGATGGGACTTCCTCGGCCAAATGGTCTGTAGACGGCTGCATGCTGTCTTGCACTTGCCCTTGTTCGTTGTCTTGGGTGTCGGTGGTGCCCTCGTCATGTTCCTGCTCGTTCTCCTCACCCCCATCCGAAGAGTCGTCAGGAGACTGAGAAACAATTGCTGCCCCGGGATCGTATTCAGCAGCACCGGCGCCGCCGCTGACATCAACAGTAGACGAAGAAAGCGCGTCACCAGCGGCATCATGGACATCAAGATCGGTAGCTTGTTTTTCGCTCTCGCTAACCTGCACCGCCTCGCCCGAAGACGGCGGAACCCGATCCCCAACAGCCATTGTATACAGTATATCTCCACCAATTCGATGCCGTCCGCGGAAAGGGAGCAGGTGTCTTGACGAAATGCTTTGGTAAACGGGAGACTCGATGCTGATGAGTTGTCGCCTGTTCTTCCAAAAGGCCACGCTTCAACGAGGCGACGACACGGTCAGGCTCAGGTGCTTCAGCCTTCCGGCCGACGAGTAGGAGGCCTGGCAGCGTGTGTACCTCCTCTCTCACGTATAGAAGTGCTTTCCTTGTCAGCCCGAAGCGATGAGCGACGTCACCTGTCCTTTCCCTGGGCCAAGCGCACGCGGCAGGGCTTTCAACAAGTCACAGCGGTTCAGTAGCGTCCCATGGGCGATGGCCGACAAGTTGTTGCGCGTCACACAGACAGGGAGGGAGTGCGGCGATGGAGGCGCTTGCGTCGAGCAAAAGGTAGAGCTTTGATGCGATGCTCTCAACGTTTCAGTGCAACGAGCCGGCTCGTCGAAGCTGCTTGTCGGCAGTCGATGAAAGGAGCGATGACGTTGATGAGGGGCGAAGCTGCAGGATTGAATCAAAGGGAAGCGCGATCATCAATGGTGGATAACGATGCCGGCTAGGGGTGTGGTTTCTCGTTGTAGAGGTCGTGGTTGAGGTCGTCTTTGTGACCGCGGACGTTACTCCCTTTGAAGGGTGTGGCACCTGGAAGAAAAAACGAGCTAGTCTATTTATATACTAGTGCGTTTTCTGTGCATGCTTACATAACTTCTTGGGAGCGCGTCAGCCACCCGCAACCACTCAACGCGCTTTCCGGCCGCGGTCACCGCGTTTTGCCTTTCTCAGTAGCGACCACGACAGAGCTGAAGCAGCACGGAACAGCGAAAACAACAACAACAGAACGGCATCTACTCAAGGTCGCGTCGCTAGCTGCTCGCTCCGTCCCTCAAAAACGCTGTTTCCTCCTCGCGCTCGACAACAGCTCGCTTTTAGTTTTCTGTCTCATTCTCAACACTGCTCAAGATGTCTATCGTTTCGCTCCTTGACGTCAAGGTCATCAACAACCCGGCCAAGTTTACAGACTCGTACGAGTTTGAAATCACGTTTGAGTGTGTTGAGCAGCTCGAGAAGGACCTCGAGTGGAAGCTCACCTACGTCGGCTCGGCCACCAGCGACCAGCACGACCAGGAGCTCGACTCGCTGCTCGTCGGTCCCATCCCGGTCGGCGTCAACAAGTTTATCTTCGAGGCCGACCCGCCAGACGTCAAGCGCATTCCCGACACCGAGATCCTGGGTGTCACCGTCATCCTGCTGACGTGCGCGTACGACGGCCGCGAATTTGTGCGCGTCGGTTACTACGTCAACAACGAATACGACTCGGACGAGCTGAACGCGGATCCGCCGGCCAAGCCGCTCGTCGACCACATCCGGCGCAATGTGCTGGCCGAGAAGCCGCGCGTGACGCGGTTTGCGATCAAATGGTGCGCCGCCCTCGTTGCCCTGCCCCGTCTTTCCACTACTAACAAAAACACAGGGACTCTGAGGCATCGGCACCGGCCGAGTTTCCACCGGAGCAGCCCGAGGCTGACCTGGTGGCTGACGAAGAGGAGTACGGTGCCGACGAGGGCGACGACGCGGAGGATGAGGACGAGGCGGTTGTTGCTGTAGCGACAGCTGAGGCGGTAGGAAATGAGGGCGGTGAGGACTCGGCCATGCTCGGCGCAGACGAGGCGAGTGGTGGGCCGGCCGAGGGCGAGGCAGACGACGATGAAGTGTCAGACGACGGCAGCGTAGACATTGAGGGCGAGAGTGACGACGAGATCGAGGAAGACGAGGAGGGTGAGACGGAGGCCGAGGGAGGCGAGGGCGACGAGATGGACGTGGACTCGGACAAGCCTGCGAACGGCGCGTCATCCGGCGGCCCGCAGGCGGTCGAGTTGATGTCGCACTGAAGCAATGTGACGGGCGCTTTCTTTGTGTTGGCGCTGATTTCCCTTCTGATTCCCACCTTTTCCCATGTATGTTGTTTCGTTTTCTGTCCACTTACAAGTTGACTTTATCTCAAAACCGGGGCCGCATGCCATCATCCATACCTCCGATGCAGCCGCCAGGGCAGACTGACCTGCCTCGCCCTTGTGTGAATAGACGACCTAGATTCTTCCGCACTGCCTAGGTAGACAACGACAAATGCAACGCCGTTGGCTGGTATCCAAACTTTGGACCTCCGGCTCCTTCTCATGCCCCCGCCATTGCCGTGTCCTCCCCGGTCGCCGTCTTCTCGCGCGCCCACTCCTCTGGCGTGTGACACTTGGCACTCCATGCGTGGATGCTCGCAATCTCTTCGCGCAGTGCTGCATTGACCAAGCGGTGCCGCTTGAGCAGGTTCAGCCCAACAAACTGCGACGACACAATGATGGCAGTGAACGCCTGGCCACAGCCACCTTTGCGTGATGTGAGCAGGGGAGCGAAGACGGAGATTAGAGTGTTCAAGGAGACTCCCTCACCTGATACGTCGCTGACCTCTACCGTCTCGGCCTGCAGCTTGTCGCGCAGTGCTGTCTTGAGGTATTCTTCGTTTATGTGGGCGGCCATGGTGGAGAGAATGGCGATGTGAGGGCGTAGATGCGCTGGGAGAATCGCGTTCGGCCCTTTTCGGTCGTCTGCCGTCACTACGGCGTCCGTAGCACAGCGTTGATGGAAACCAGCGCGAAAGAGGCCAGCTGTCGTTGGATTTCAAATGTGTTTTTGGCGCAATTCCAGCGCCAGGTGCTTGCAAAATATACGGAGTACTCCGTACAGCTCGACGTAAGGACAGTGCGCAGAGTGACAAATCGACACTGTATGCTCTCCTTTTCTCATCGCCACGGGCTCTGCCTTCCCCATAAGGCTGGCCCCATCCGCACTCCATGCTGCAGCCACGACTGTTCGCCCGACTCCGTGCGCTCTCTTCTCGACCGGCCCAACGCTTCTCGACGTTTTCCTTGGCTGCGTCCACCCCTCGTCCGGTCGCTCGTCCTTTCCGCCACCCGGCTTTGCCTACCCGTAAACGAAGCACCATGACGTCGCCAGAGCTTCCGTGTATATTTACACGCGTCGTCGTCTCCGAGATGCAGCGGCTGTATGTTTAGAAAGTGGGAAAGTGGGAGGGGGAAGAAGCTTTGCTGACGATTCCTTCTAGCTTCCCGGAAGCCCTTGCCGATTCCTCGTGGGACAACGTCGGCCTGCTGGTCGACAACGTCGCAAAGACGCCGTCGCTTTTCAACCAATTCGAGCAGCACCAGAACCGCGTGCTACTAACCAATGATCTTACGAGGGCCGTCGTCGATGAGGCCATTGTGTACAACGTCAACATTGTGATTGCCTACCACCCCGTCATCTTCCGCGGGCTCAAGTCCATAACGAATGCCGACCCGCAGCAGCATCTTCTGCTGCGCCTCATACGCCACAACATTGCCGTCTACTGCCCGCACACAGCCCTCGACGCTGGCGCTGGCGGCATCAACGACTGGCTGATCGACGGCGTCATGTCCGCCGCCGAATGCCTGGGCGTGCAAGAGTCCGCCATCACCGCGGCCAAGCCACTGAGCATTGCCAGCCGCGCCGCCCTGCCTTCGGAGTACGAGGCGCGCGACCCCCTGGATGACACCGTGAGGCCGCTGGGCTACGGACGCGTCATCGAGTTCAAAAAATACCTTCCTGCCATCGAGCTGATCCGGAACTTTGTCAGCGAGCTCGGCCTGTCGCAGCGGCACGTGCTAGTCGCGCGCCCTCCTTTGAATCCGAACCCGAGTGCTACACCCCATGGGTCTGTGACTGGAGTTGCCGTGTGCGCCGGGTCCGGCTACGACGTGCTGCGCGACGTGCCGTCCCGCGTGAATATGCTCATCACCGGTGAGGTCAGCCACCACGACGCGCTGGCCGCCACGCAGCGTCACAAGTGGGTTGTCTGTCTGCTACACAGCAACTCGGAGCGCCGCTTCCTGGCGGACCGGCTGCAGCCGATCCTGACCACTGCGTTGCACGGCACGGTCGATACCAACCCTGTCGTGCTCGTCAGCAGGTATGACCGCGATCCGTTTGAAATCTTGGACCTCAACGATCTACAACCGGCCAGCGACGCCAACGACGAGAACAACGACAGGCCCGAGGTCCACGCGATATGACTGTTGCCAGAGCCAAAACCCAACGCTAGACGAACAATTGGTGTATGATGTCTAGGAAGGAAGAAAGAAGAAGACGCCCTCGTTATACATAATTTACCACGAAGATGCTTCCTGTGCCCCCGATTGCCTCCTCCTCGTCCCTCCCTACTCTCCGGGCCGCCACCCCCCCGGACTTGGTTCCCCACGTAGCGCCGCCTCACCGTCGGCCAGACACGCCGCCACGTCCTCGGCGCCGCCCACCCCCTGGGCCTGCCACGTCTCCAGCAGCTTCCGAGGCCGCTCCCAGGCCTGCTGGGCCTCCTCCATGCAGCCCTGCTGCACCAGCTGCCGCAGCCGCGCCGGCGTCTGCAGGACATCCGCCGCGAGTTGGCGCGTGCGCACAAGCGTGGCCGCTTGGCGCGCGGCGTCGCTGTCGGGCGGCGGCACGGCGGAACGCATGGCATCGCGCAGGGCTTTGGCCTGGCCGTAGATGTGGGCAATGGCTGGGTCGAGCGTTGCCGCCATTGGGTTGAGGGGGTCCATCGTGGCACGCATCTGTGGTGGTCAATAAAAATATGAAAGATTTAGACAACCTGCCTCTCGCAGATACTCACCTTTCTGATGGTCTCCGTGGCCGTGATCAGCCGCGAGTAGTTGTCGTAAACGAGGCTCTTCTTCTCTGCATCCAACGCTCGCGTCTCACCGAGGACGCGCGTGTACGTCCGCAATAGATCTTCGAGGCTGCTCTCCTCCAGCGTCGTGCGTATGAACGCGGCCGCGTCAAAGTCTGCGGTGTCCATGGCCGATGCTGGAACCTCGGATTGCGCCGCCAGGGCCTGCAGAGCATCGCTGCCGTTGCTGCTGCCGGCATCGTCGTACTCGGTCACTTCTAGAGCCGGCGTGGCGCCAATGGTGCCGGTGGTCGCCGTCGTCAACGCTGCCGTCTTCTTCAGGTTGTAGTACTCGCGCAGAGCAGCACGGTTTCGCCGTGCTGCACCGGCCGGGACGCTGCTTCCGCTTGCTCCTGCAGTTGCTGGCCCTCCTGCTCCGGTGGCTGCTGCTGTTGCTGCCACTCGGCTTGGCGACCTCGATACGGACCGGCCATTCTCGAGACTCGGCCGATTGCTCGATGTGGGTGTTTGTTGCGACGACGACGGTACGCGCCGAATCGGCGGCTCGCGCGGCGATGCAATGGTCGACATTGAGTTTGATTTCGTTCTCAAATGCGTTGCCGTCCACCGCCGTTGATGAGTGTCGAGTCGGGGTATGCTGGGGGTTGGTTGCTTACTAAGCTGGTACATACGGAGTACCTAAGCACAGCTGCGGTCAAACGCGCAGCGCGTCGAGCTGTCACTGGCTCTACAGCTTCTCTTGCGAGACCCAACAATGAACCAGCCTCTACAGATCCGCTCAGCGCTCGCTGCCGAACAATTGCCCGCGCCATCGGAGGCCTGGCTGCAAGGTCTGATTGCCCAGCAGCCTGCCCAGCGGCGCTCGCTCCCGGCCCTTGTCGCCGTTGCCAAAGCGCGTCTGCTGGCCGAAGACTGGGCCGCAACAACCACAATAGCCCCCACGGCCATGTCACCCCCTCCAGCGCTCTTCACCACGCCTCCCGCGCCATTTCCCGCCTTCGTCGTCCGCTCTGCCGCTGCCGCTGCTGCCGCCCAGGAGGTACGCCTGCCGCGCGATGTCCTCGTCCAGGTGCTCGACGTCGAGAATCTATCGCAGAGCCGCTGGCAGCAGGTCGAGGCCCTCGAGGCCATTGAGCGTGGCGAGCAGAAACGCGGCCGCGAGATTGTGCGGCTTCCCGGAGGAGACGACGCAGGCGGTGCAGACGGCGCGGACGGCGCATCGAGTCCTGCGGCCACTGCTGCGACCACCGCTGCTTCTGCCGCCGCCAATGCCACCCACCGCCTCGTCCTCCAGGACGCCGCCGGCCACACGCTCTTCGCCCTCGAGCTCGCCCGCATCCCCCACATTGCCGTCGGCCGCACAAGCATAGGCGAGAAGCTGCTGCTGCGTGCCGGCACCGTTGTCGCCCGCGGCATGCTGCTGCTCGAGCCGGCCGGCGTCAAGTTCCTCGGTGGCCAGGTCGAGACGCTGCACAAAGCCTGGCTGGACGGCCGGCTGGCTCGTCTTCGTGCCGCCGCCAAGGGGGAGTAGATGGAGAAGGGAGAGGCCGTGGAAGAAGAAGACCAATGGTTGATGATCATGACAGTATTTCCTAGCTACTACACTGTGATACCCAATTCTATTCTGTTTATGCATCCCCCCCCTAGGCCACACCCTCTGCCAGCGCCTGCCAGCCGTCCTCCAGCCATGGTGTCGCCATAATCGCCACTTGTGCGTCGGCCGGCCGTCGCGTGCCCACGCACGCAGCCATCCAGTCCTCGGGACCCAGCGCACCCCGCGGCGGCAGTAGGTTGAGTGTCAGCCTGAGCGCCATATCTGCCACAAAGTTTTCTTCGTTGTCGTCGTCGTCTTCGTCTTCGTCGTCTACTTCAGCTGCATCCTCGGCCAGGTCTGTCCATCCGTGCGGCAGGTGGGGGTGCAGCATAATCGTCCGCTGTGCTTGGCTTCTCGACGCCCTCAAGCTGTCTTCGTCGGCGGCGCGCTCTGGGTTTGCCAGCGCGTGCAGCACTGCACCAATGCGTGCCTGCTCACGAGCCGCACTGGGCTTCTCCTGTTGCTGCTGCTGCTCCGCCAGCTCGGCCACCACCGCCTCCACGCTCTCGGTGTCGCCGTTGAGCAGCGCCATCACGCCCAACAGCAGGATGGCCTGTATGTGGTCTGGGTGCGCCTCGATGACCGCAAACAGCTCGTCCTGCGCCCGCTGCCGGTTGTCCTCGTCGCCAGTGGCCCACAGCACCTGCGCAAACAGACAGACAGCGTCGGGGTTGGGACTGTCAGTCACCAGTATCGCCTCAAAGTCTGCAAGCGAGCGGTCCACGTCGCCACTGAAGAATCTCGCCAGGCCCGCAGCCAAATGCGCCGAGAAGGCGACCTTGCGGCGCGCCGTCGTCGACAGCTCGTCGCCGCCCGCTAGCTGCAGCGCCATCTCGCTGCTCGCGACCGCATCGTCGTGCCTGCCCGCGGCTACATAGGCGCGCGCAAGATCCGCCTTGGCCACGGCCACGCGTGCGAGCGCCTCAGCCGACTCGGTGGCCTCAAAGTCGGCCTCGAGCCTCGCACAGATCGCCTCTAGCAGCGCCACCGTGCTCTCCTGGTCGTGGATGCGCTCGCGGTACAGCGCAAACAGGTGCGCATACGGCAGCTCCTCCGGCCGGAGCCGCCGCACTTGCTCCAGTCCAATGAGCGGCCGCGCCAGGTCCGTGGTGCTCGGCAAGCCTGCGCAGATCGCGTCCTCGTCCACCAGGTGGTCAAACAGCGACACGGCATACTGCTCGCGCGTCGCCAGCGACGACGCCGACGACGCGTCTGACAGGTCCAGCGCGTGCAGGAACAGGCTGCGTGCCTCGGCCGCCTCGCCAAAGTGCAGCGCCACAAAGCCCTGCCCCAGCCAGTTGGCCGCGTAGTCCGGGTCACTCGACTGGCCCTCGGCAAACGCGTGGTTGGCCAGCTCCGCGTCGTCGTGCTGTAGCGCCAGCGTGCCCAGATTCGCCCACACCGACGACCACCGGCCGCCGCTCCGGCCCCGACCCAGATACAGGCTGCGTGCAAACGCGTGCTGCGCCACTGGCGGATGCACAGCGCTCGTGGCCACGCCCAGCGCGTTCCAGAACTTGCGATTGCCCGCCTCCAGCTCGATCGCCCGCTTGAAACATCGGATGGCCGCGCGCAGGTAGCCGTTCAGTGAGCTGCGCAGGTCGTCCGGCAGACAGCTGTGCGCACGGTACTCGGCCCATCCCAGGTTGTAGTGTGCCACTGCCAGCATGTGCCTGTTGTCATCCGGCGGCGTCACGTGCAGTGCGCGCTTGTAGGCCAGGATGGTCGCGTGCAGGCAGCGCGTCAGGTCCACGCCGGACGTCTCCGCGTCTGCAAAGAGGCCCTGTGCCCCCACCACGCCCAAGCCGACGCGATCCATGTCCTGCAGGTACGCATAAGCAGCATGCCCGTCTGCATTCTTCCCAAGCGTCATCAGCGATGCCACCTGCGACGCCGGAAATGCTGCCACTTTTCCCTGTACCGTAGAGAATATGGCGCTCGCGCCTGCAACGGCGGTCCAGAAGCCAAACGTCGTCTCGGCCTTTGTCTCGTTTGTCGCCGCCGCTGGCGTCGCCGTCATCGCCGCCGGTACCTTGCCCGCAAAGGCCAGCGTGTCGGCCGCCTTGGTCGCCGCTTCGCCAAAGAGCCCAATCTTGGCGCAGCTCTCGGCGCTCTCGACCATGGCATGCATCAGTGCGATCAAGACGCCTTCTTCGTGGGGCCGCGCGGCCAGAATTGCCTCGTAGAGTGCGATCGCCTTGTCGTGCTCGCCCACGCCGCGGTAGATGTTGCCCAGCAGATAGTCCGTGAACCACGTATCGTAGCCGCTGCCCTCCATCTCGCCGGGCCGTTCGGCCTCGATGCGGTGGGCCTGATCAATCGCCCGTACGGCCGAGTAGTGCATGCGCGCGCGCAGGTACGTCTCGGCCAGGGCGACAAACGAGTGGTAGTCGGCCGGCGCGAGGCGTGTCGCTGTGCGAAACGACATCATGGCCTTGTTGTACTCCTTTTTCTGCAGCTGCGCCGTGCCGAGCGCTGCAAACGGCCAGCTGTGCGCCGGCTTCTTCGAGCCCCAAGGGGGTGTCGCCTGGCCCGATTCCACAATGCGCTGCGCCACCAGCTCAATGCTGTCCCAGTCGCGCCGCTCGGCAAACGTCTGCACCAGACGGCGGCCGGCCTCGAGTTCGCCATCGGAGAGCTCAATTGCCTTCATGAAGCACTTGAATGCCCGCTTTCGGTCCTTGCCGTAGTCGGCGTAGAACACGCCCAAGCTTGTGTATGCTGGTGCCAGGTTGAGGTCGTTCTTGAGCGCATTCAGGAAGTAGCGGTACGCTCCATTGCGGTCTCGCCGCGCGGCCTTGGACGGGTCCATGTTCCAGAGACAAACGCCCAAGCGGTATTGCGTCAAGGCCAGGAGTCGCTGGGAAAACTGGGCCTGCCGAAGCGCTTTGCTGCCCTTGTTCTCCCGTGACTGCTCCGCAAGACGTTGGACGCATGTTTCCAGCTCGCTCCTTGCATGCACGTAATCACCCTTGAGCAAGTGTATCCACGCGGCCTCGCTCCGAACACGCAAATCATCTGGCACGCGCTCCAAGGCACGCTCCAGAAATGCAACCGCAGCGTCGTAGTCCACTTCCTCTTCGTAGATGAGCCCAATACCGATCAGTGCTGCGGTTGCCGTGCCGTTGTGCTCCAGGACTTTTTCAAACAGCCGTTTTGCCTCTGGGTGGTTGTGCGGTGCCTGGTGGTAGATGAGGGCCGTGGCGAGGGAAACCGTCAAGGCGTCCGCGGTGTTCTGGAAGCGCATGCCGGTGCTGTTTCTCCGCTCGTCCAAGCGCTTCAGAGCCGTGCGCATGAGCTCCACAATGTCGGGGTACTCCTCCGAGTGCTCGTACCAGCGGCCGAGCATTCGGTATGAGAGCAACAACTTGGCCTCGGAGACGCCTTCAACCAGCAGCGTCAGCCGCTGGTCGTCTGTCGTCGGTAGTGGAACCCATTTTCGCTTTGTTTTCGGTCCATCCGTGGCCTCTTTGCCATCTTGACTACCATCCCTGCCATCCCCATCCTCGGCAGCCTCACCTATTTCTTTCCCCTCTTCATCGTCTGGCTCTGGCATCCGCTGAGTAAACGGCGAGAGGTCACTGGTCAAAAACGCAGACAACACTTTCCCCAGTCCCGTCTCGGGAAACAGCGCACGATATTCCCACAAAAGGTCGGCATCCCAGTCGCCAATCTCGGCGTGATCCTCCCAGTCCACAGCGATGTCCCACGCCAGCTGCAACGGATGCTTGATGATGACCATGCCCTTTGCCAGTGTCTTGACCTCGGCCAGCTCTGCCTGCTTTGCCTCGCTGCCGGTCGGAAATGCACCCAGCCGCTCGACCCGGTGCGCCAGCAGCTTCTCCTCGTAGGTACGGCGCAGCTCGTCGTCTGTCGTCCAGTTGATGACCTCGCTGTACAGCTGTACCAGCGGGCTGGCGGAAAAAACCTCAGTCTTGACCTCGGCCGTGACGTCGACCAGGCGCGCGCCAAGCCGCGTGCGCCGCTCGCCAACGAGTGTGTTGATGCGCTTCTGGTCGTCGGCCTCGACGCGCTGTGCTAGGGTCTCATACGTTGCTGCCGGCCGTGGCACACGGCCCTCGAGCGCAGGGTAGATAGGCGAGTCGGGTAGAATGATTCCCAAGGCATCGACAAGCGTTTTGCTTTCGGAAACGTTGGCGCGTATAAAGTCGACAAACTTGTCGACGGCGACCTGGCACTTGTACAGGTCGTCTGCATCACGGAAGATGGCCGCAAGGTGCAAGGTGGCATCTTTGTACTTGGACACGTTTACCTTGGCTCCCTGGCGCTCGTAGACTTTGATCAGGCCCTGCCATGCCTGCGCATCGGATGGCTTGGCGCTGGCCGCTTCCTCGTACACCGCAATGGCCTCGTCAAGCTTGTCCGCCTTGTCGAGGGCGAAGCCTAGGAAGATGAGTCTGGCGCACGGTCAGCAATGCTCGACACTCCACGGCATAGATAGACAACCGGAAAGGGGATAACACGGACGCCTGGTAGTTCTTAGGATCGTTCTCCAGCACTGCCCTTGCCTGAAGCGCAGCGTCGTCGAATTGCTGCCGCTTGAGAGCTTCGCCAATAGCCTTGAGCTGGGCCTTAGCACCCGATGCCGCTGTGCCGGGCTTTTTTGGTCCAGCCATTCTAGAGGCATGCCAGATGGCAGGGTAGAATTGGACAAGAGGATGTCGTCGATCAGATGAAGAGGAGTGGGGCGTGGAAGCGTTCAAGATGTTCGATCCTGGTCACGTGACCGTATAAGTTTTTTTTTTACTTCAAGTCCAAAGTCTTCAACTTCACGACCATCCAACCCCCTACCACCACCCGCCACCATGGACTCTAACCCAGCAAAGAAGCGCAAGACAGACTACACGGCTGCCGGCGAGCCGTACGGAGCGCTCATGCTTGACGCGGCCGCAGCGTCGGCAGGCCTTTTCCGCCCGAGCACTTTCTTGCTTGAGACCGCGGAGCTGCTGCAGCAGAGTCGAGTCGACTACAACAAGCTGCTGCCAAATGCGGAGGAGCTGCTGTCGAATGTCAAGAAGGCCATCGATATGGTCGAGACACACGGGCCGGTCCTGGTACGTTTTTCTAGCGTCGTTCGTCTCTGTGACCCAGTCGCCCTCTAACACCTCTCCCAGATCGCCAAGGCGTCGAAGACGTTTGAAAAGAACAACGCCATCAAGATCCCCTACCCACACCCACGGCCAGCTAGCGACTCGCTGCTCAAGCTGAGTATGGCACCACCGGCACACTGCAATGTGGTGGGCAGCTACGTGCTCAAGACCATGGTGCGCTCGCAGCGCGCCTTTGCCGTCGACATGATCGTCGAGATGCCAGCCTCGCTGTTCCAGGAGAAGGACTACCTCAACCTACGGTACTTTTACAAGCGTGCCTACTACCTGGCGCACATTGCCAAGGCTGTGTCCGGGGCAGCATCCCTTGCAGACGTTCTGGACGACGTCTCCTTTGTCTATCTGGGGGACAACCCGCTACTACCGATTCTTGAGATCCTGCCAAAGACGACGGCGGCGACGGCACAGAAGAAAGCGGCGCCGTGCAAAATCCGCATCATTCCCTGCTGTCCCGTGGGTGTCTTCCCACGCGCAAAACTGTTTGGCAACAAGAACTGCCTGCGGCCGGACACCGCCTCGTCTGCCGCCGCCGAGACAGAGGCCGACGCTGGCGCTGTCGCCAAGGCAAAATCAAAGGACGGCGCGCCACTGCCGCCGACGCCGTTCTACAATGCGACGCTCAAGGCCGAATCGACGTACCTGCCATACCTCAGCCTGCTGCACCATGCTCAGAAAACCTGTCCGGCCTTTGTGGACGCCTGCTTGCTCGGCCACGTCTGGTTGCAGCAGCGTGGCTTCGACAGTTCGTTGACTGGCGGTGGCTTCGGGTCGTTTGAATGGGCGGCGCTGGTGGCGCTGCTTCTGCGAACTGGCAGAAAGAACAAAAAGCGATCCTCAATGTCAGTTAAGACGCCGTCGCAGGTGTCCGTCCTGTCTTCCTCACTCAGCAGCACGCAGACCTTCAAGGCCGTCATCCAGTTTCTGGCGTCTACCGATTTCCGCAGCAAGCCAAGTATCCTCTGCGGCCAGGCGCCCGAGTCGGCGGTCGGTGGACTCGACGCCATCAAAGAAGGAAGCGGCTCACCGGTGCTGTATAATGCTGACCACAGCCATCAGCTAAACCTCGCCTACAAGATGAGCGCGTGGTCCGCCGACCTGCTGCAGCAGCATGCCAGGTGGACGCACGAACTACTCAAGAATGAGTCGGTGGCCGACCAGTTCACGCCGACATTTATCGCGCGTGCCGACCTTGCGTTGGAGGCCTTTGACTTTGTTGCGCGGGTCAGGGTAGCCTCCTCATCAAGCCCGGCAGACAGCCTCAGCAAACACGGCGCCGTCTGGGACTTTGGCAACAGCGTCTTCCAGATCCTGCGGAAAGCCCTCGGTGACCGGGCCACGCTGGTGCACATCCAGCTGCCGTCGTCCGTCTCGTGGTCTCTACAGGAACCGGTGCCAAAGGGCGGCGACGACCGCCAAAACGCCACCGCCGCTGCTGATATCTACATCGTTGTCGGCGTCGTGTTCCACCCGGCCCACATGGCCCGCCACATCGACCACGGCCCCCCCGCCGAGGACAAAAAAGCCGCGCGCCAGTTCCGAGAGTTCTGGGGCGACCGCGCCGAGCTGCGCCGCTTCAAGGATGGCAGCATTCTCGAGACGCTCGTCTGGACAGCTGGCCAGTCGCCCGCGGCCATGTGCGAGGAAATCGCTCGCTACATTCTCGGCCACCAGCTGGGCCTGACGGCCGACCACGCCATCGAGGTGGTATCGCCGTCGTCGATTTTTGCAGCGCAGGTGCCGCTGAAGCTCGCTGCAGACTCCGCTGCCTTTGCCCAAGCCCGCGACGCCTTTGCCGAGCTCGAGCGCGACATCCGCGCGCTCGAGGACCTGCCGCTACACGTGCGCCAGCTGGCCGCTGTGGACCCGGCGCTGCGCTCGGCCACCATCCGGCCGCCGGCGGTGGGAACAGCCAAGGCGGCGCTGCGGCCGATGGAGGTGGTGCTCTACTTTGAGGCTTCGGGCAAGTGGCCCGACAACCTGGCAGCGATCCAGCGCGCGAAGCTGGCGTTTTTGCTGCGCATCGGCGAGTCGCTGGAGGCGGCTGCGGCCGAGAAGGCGAATGGGCGCACTGCAGATGCCAGCAGCGGCAGCGGCAGTATTGTGACGTATGTAGGCCTGGAGGAGACTGTCGACGATGGCGATGACCAGAGCAGTCAGAAGAGATCACGGCAGCTGCCGGCCAACGTCGCCTTCCTCGACATTGTCTACCGCGACGCGGCTGCCTTCCGTCTACGCATCCACAGCGACCTGGAGGAGGCCATTCTGGCGCGCCAGACCCGCGACAAGTCGCTGCGCCAGCACGTACGCACCGAAAGTGCGCACCTCTTGGCGGCGCAGCGGCGCATGTTCGCAGCGCTGCCGCTGCACACGCAGGTTGTGGCGACGTTCTGCGCGCGGCTCCCTGCGCTGTCACCAACCATCCGGCTGGTGAAGCGCTGGTTCAGTGCGCACAAGCTGTTGGGCGGTAGCAGCGGATGCTGCTCGGTCACGGGCCACGTTTCCGACGAGCTCGTCGAGCTGCTGGTGCTACATGTGTTCCTGCGGCCGCAGCCGTGGCAGGCACCCGCCAGCGCTCGGACGGGCCTGCTGCGCACACTGCAGTTCCTGGCGCGTTGGGACTGGCGCACGGAACCGCTGATGGTCGACACGTCGGACGCATCCTTGGCGGCGCTGGCGGTGGTCTCTGGCCATCACGACGACGACAACGGCGACAGTAGCAAGGAGGCCGCGGTGACGACAGACCCCCGCACACGTCTTGAGGCCTGGCGCAAGATCGACCCAGCCATGCACCACACGGTGCTGTTCGTCGCCACCACGTACGAGACCAGCGGCACGGCCTTTACCACAACGCCAGCCGGCCGGCCGCGGCCGTCCAAAGTGGTGGCCTCGCGCATGACCAGCCTGGCGCGCGCCGCCTGTCGTCTCGTCAAGCAGACAGACGTTTCTCTGTCTCTCTCCACCCCCCTGGCCGCCTCTGGTGCTTCCACCCCCCCAGACCTCAATCCTAGGCTCCTCTTCCAGCCGGACCTCAAAGACTACGACGTGCTCATCCACCTCGCGCCGCGCGTGCTCAAGCGCCTCTGCCTCGGTGACATTGGCGACGACGACAACGACGGCAGCAGCAGCAGTACCGGCCACTCGATCTACAAGAACCTTGACGCACGCACCGGCCGCGAGCTGCGTCCGCTGCCGGCCCACCCGGCCACGCTGCTAGTGGAGCAGCTCAACCAGATCTTTGGCGGCGGCAGCGGTGGCAGCGGCGGAGGCAATGCCGACGCCGCCCCGATTGTGTTTTTCCACAGCACGCCAGACGACCTTCACCACCAGGACGCTGCCGCCAGCCTCATTATTGCCGCGCTGTGGAATCCGCAGGTGCACCAGCGCGCCTTCCGGATCAACTTGCCGGGCTCGTTCCGGCCGGTGGCCGCAGCAAAGGCAAAAAAGACAACGGGCAAAAAGGAGGCCGTGGTGGGCGAAGACGACGAGTTGCCCGGGACTAGCCATCAGGAGAAAGAGCGGCAGTTGGTGGAGGTCAACCGCGAGGCGGTTTTGGCCGATATTGCACGCATTGGCGGCTCTCTCATTGAGCGAATAGAGGTGTTGGAGAAGGCGTAGGCACCATAGAGACGAAGGAAGTAGAAAAGCATATCATGGAGCATAAGCGGAATACACCATTTTGTTTTCAAAGACATTGTTGCTACCATAAAACAACTGGCACGTTCGCCTCAGCCTCCACTCAGCAATAGGACCAACCCAGGCCATAAACACGAAGCAAATACAGATAGGCGGGTTGCTTGCGGACCAGCCGACACGCACGACCTCTTTCCAACGCACGCCAACTTCCTCCACGACTTCTTACAAGAGAAACAAGGCAAGACGTTGCACACAGAGCATCCCCGCCTCATCAACAAACTGTCCGCCGACAAGCCGAAGGATATGCAAGTGACCAGTCCTAACCCCTTTCCGAAGAGACCACACAGCATCGTCAAACATAAACCAATCAAAAGAACCAAACAAAACGAACCCGAGAGAAAGAAGAAAAACGTCCTCCTTGTACATCACGACTTCCTCCCATCGTCCAGATTATGAAGAACATCCGTGCCGCCCCAACTTCTCGTTGAATACATCGTGAAAAAAGAATTGCAGCCTTCTCGGCCAGTATCTCCGGTAAGACATGGGAAGCAGAAAAGCAAAAAAAACCAGAAATAGACAGACGGCCCAACGCAGAGAGAATCGCCTTTGACAAATGAAAAGCAAAACACGCACACGGTTGCAAAAGTGGTATCATAACGCCAGACAAAAGAAACAAGCAAAGCAGCCAAGAGACATGGAATAGCGGCCGTTGACAATCGTAGATGTGGTAATGCCAGAGAAACAAGGACGTTGCCGGTGGCAGAACACGGTACCGTACAGCCTACCAGCCCTTCTTTCTCGCAAAACGCTTGTTGAGAAGAGCTAGCACCTTGGGCACGTTGAATTGCACGTATTCCAGATCCAGCTCGTCCAAATTGTCCTTTTGCATCTCCAGTAGATCGTCCAGCTTCAGGTCAAGCTCCAAAAGGCCCCGGGTGCGACCTGGGTTGTCAGTAATGGCCAAGACCACAAAAGAAGAGACAAAAATCAAAAACGGACCAAACTCACCCTTGTAGTGCAAAGAAATGACAAATGTGCCCGGAAGAGGGCTCGTAAAGTTAAAGTAGATGTTGGCCCGGCGGTTGTCGGGGACATTGCTCTTCTGGATCACGCCCTCCTTCTCAAGCTGCTGGTGCGTGAACTTGTAGGGCCCAAGCACCTGTTGCTTCTGCGGCTTGCGGCGAGTGCCCTCACTTTGGCTGCGGACATTGTGCAGGTAGCTCTTGTACGTCTCAAGCTGCCCGTTCAGGTAGGTGTTGTGGTCGGTTATCGTGGCAAACACCTCGGCAAGCTTCTTCGTCTCGGCCAGAACACCCTCTTTCAGCGAGCCCAGATGCTGCAGCTCTTGCTCGACCTCATCGCGCAGGAGACCGAAGCCATCAGACTTATTGGTGACCTTCAACTCCTGCAGCTGGCTCAAGAGCTCCATGGCGCGAATACCCTTGCGTACCATGACGGCGTCGTTCTTGGATGTCGCGGCCGCATCGGCTATCCGTTCCAGGCGCAGCGGGCGACGAGCAACGGACGAGTTGGGGGGGATGGACCGCATGATCTGCACAAAGATGGATTTGGCTTCCATAAAGTAAACCTCCTCTTGCGTAATGTCGAGCGCGGCAGTCAAGTCGTCCAGGGCGGCCTCCCAACGACTGAACAGGGGAAGATTGATGACGCGATTCTCCTTCCGGGGAAGCTGAGGAGGGGCGGCACCAAGGTCGGCCACCATGATGGCGAGGTGCGAGTTCGGATCGCGGCACAACTCACCGTAGTGCTTCTCAATCAGGCCGTGCATGGCGTAGATTTCGTTGAGGGTGATGGACAGCTCCAGGTCCTTCTTCGAGAGGGCGACGTAGTTGTCCATTTCGAGGCTCTCGTAGAAGTCCTGAACCTCGCAGAGATCAAGCATGAACTTGTTGACACGATCCTTGTTCTGGTGGATGAAGGGCTGCAGCTTGGCCATGTATGGCTCCTTGGCATACGAAGGCTTGTTTGCAAGGTTCTGCAGCATCTTGGCGATCAAGGTCAGGGTGCGACGCGGCCGGTCGGCGGGCGTGCCGTCGATGAGCATGTAGGACTTGGGCGTGACGATGGCGGGGTTGATGAAGCGCAGGAAGAAGAAACCACCAATCAAGGTGCAAATGACCTGGTCGTTGGCGTCGGGGTATTTGCGCTTGGTCAGGCTGCGAATCTGCTTGCAGATCCAGCGGATGCCGTAGGGCGCTTCCTCGAGTCCGTCGATGATGGTGGTGAGAAAGCCGTTGGCAATTTCGTTGAGCATGGTCAAACGCGGCTCGATGATAGCCTGCACTTGCGGGTTCTCGGCGGCCTGCTCAGCGGTGATGCCCTTTGGCAGCGAAGCGGGTAGAGTGCCGGTGTCCGCCTCGATCTGGGCAATCATGCAGTCGTACACTTTGAGGGGGTTGATCTCCAGGTCAAGATCCCGGAGCTCAATCAGGCTGTTGATGCGATCGGCCAGGACGGCTTTGAGGAAGCTCTGGCCGGGGCCACGTCTGGTGTAGGTAGTCATCATGCGAGACACCGGGGTGTTGGCGCGCAGCAGCGACGAGTATTCGGGGGTGTTGTCGAATTGGTAGGTGAGGACGGACTGGAACATGGTCAAGAGCAGGTGCTCTTCGCGGCTCTCGTACTGGTTGCCGTAGATGGTGAACATCACGGTCTGCAGTAGCGAGTCGATTTCGGACATGGAGACAAGGCGACAAAGATGGGCAATGTGTCTCGGTTCGGACTGGAGCATGAACATGAGGTTGCCGTACTTTTGTGTCTTGTCGTCGTTAGGGAATGCGCCGACTTGCAACTCGGACGCGTCTTCGAGGCGGCTGGCGACTTCATTTTGCTAAAGGACGAGTTAGCATACTGTCTGTCGCCTGAGTGCGATCGACAAGCGACACCATACCTCTTCCAGCGCCATGCGATTTTGGATCAGCAAGGCAATCCGCGAGTCGAGATATCGGACGTCCTTCTCCAGAACAAAGTTCTGCTTGGACTGTGACGAGATCTTGGCTTTCAGGTCGCGTAGCACCTTTTGCGCTGCGTAGAGGAGGTTTTCGTTAGCAAGGCGCATGGGCAGACAGACGGGGGCACCTCCTCATGACAAACCTTTTGCAAGTTCGTCCTCGATTTCCAGATCAGTCTCTTGGGCAGACATGGACATGTAGAGTGCAGACATGGAGATGCGCTTGGACTGGCGCGCGGAGCGCGAGCCATCGTAGGACGACATGGTGTTCTGTCGCGATATGGGTTGGAAGGAGGAGGAGGAGGCGGTAGAAGCTCGTGAAGGCGTTTGGAGCATGAGAGACATTGTTTTCAGCAGAGCTGAGAGCTGGTGATGGCGGTTAAGTAGGCCTGGAGGGCGAAGGATAGGGAAAGTTGGCGGCTTTGGATGAATCCGAAGCGTCTCGATCAGCCCCTTTCTTTTGTCGGAGTGCGTGCGATGAGCAGGAGAGTAGACGATCAAAAGATGCACCAGACAACGCGAAGCGACGTCTTGGAGGTTAAATGGGGACGTGGCCAGTCGTGGAGTGTGTAAATCGAAACAATCGAAAGGAGGCGCCTGCTTGTCTTTTGTTGAATGAGGGGGATTGTGACGAAACTCGGCGGCAGTCGAAAAGTGAAACTTGCAGGGAAGCGGTGCCGATCGAGAAGAAAGCCCTTTTTGGCGGACAAGGGCAATCTCGTTCTAAAAACGGCGGCGTCAACGATGCGAGAGGTCGCAGGCGACGAAGCAAAGAAGTCGGGAGCAATGAGGGGAGAGGTAAGAGGAGGAAGAAAGGGGAGGAAGAGGAGAAGGAAGCGAGGGGTGTGGGACGTTATTATGGCAGATGTTCAGGAACGGTTTCAGCACACTTGGCCGTTGGAAGCGGCCGGCGGCGGAAAGGTGACAGCGGAGATGGCAGGGGCGATGGCAGGGGAGATGGCAGGGGAGAGTGGCGGCCAAAAGCATTGACCAGGCGGCAGCATTTCTGGGGTTCTGGCGCTGCAGAACAGGACGCAAGGGCAAGGCCAGCGGCCTGCTTTTCGCCTCCCCCTTGCTAAAGTCGGTGCTAAGTTGGTTGCAACGTCCGGTTGTCTGCCGTTGGTGGGAGCTGCTGAAGCCTGATTCCCGGGTTCGTCAAGGAATGGCTAGGGGCTAGAGGTGTGGAAAGGCTCTAGTGCGTTGGAAGTGGAGGATAGTGTGAACAGTTGTCAGCCACGGCGATCCCAACCCTGTTGATCGCTTTGTTCGATTCGCGTCGATACGGCAGGAGAATTTTCGAAAGCGGAGGGGCAGAGACTCAGCGACAAACGAACACTGACGAAGCCAATCGAGAAAAGAAAACGAGTCATCAGGCGGGTGGGTAGCACATGTCTCTTTGTCTCAGGCTTTCAGGCCAGGGGTGGTGGGGCGGTCAAGGGGGAGGCGAAAGATCTATGGTAATGGGCTAGAAAGCCGGCCGTGCAGCGCTCTGTCGGTAGGCATTTGGCGATGCGCGTACGGAGTACGGGTACGGAGTACGAATACTCCGTATTGCTGAACGGCGCGGGTACATATCGTCGGTCTGGGAGAGGTGACCATGTGCAAAATGCAAAGGCAAGAGCGGAAGCACGGAGACAAAGAAGAGGGAGGGGCTGTTGGTGGGACGCGATAAGATGATGGTGGCAGTGGATTGCTCTTACTCCGTACATGTACATGTACGCCTATTACTTGCTCGTAGGTACTACATGTACATGTACATGTGCGGAGTATTCCGATCCAGAAGGAACGAACAGGCAAACAAGGCCATGGTATTGCAACCAAGTGGCAGGAACTAACGCAGGTCAGAATTGAAAAGCGCTTCCCGCATGTGGAGCAGTGGCAGATAGAGACCAGCGGGAAGCGGCAGGAACAGGGGAGGAACGGAGGAAGACTCCGCACATTTACATATAGATGTCGTTACCGGACTTGGGCACTCTCTTGGGCGAGTAAGATGGAGCTTCAAGCACAGAAGACAGTTGTACGAGAACAACGGGTGGTTGAGATTACAGCGTCTCACCAAGTCGGAGGACAGCGACCCATGTCTGAGATCAGCCAGGCAGGCCATGTGCAACGGCGATGGCGCACCTCATGGGAGACAAGGAGAGGAGAGGTGAGAGGAGGTGAGAGGGGGAGAGGGGAGAGGGAGAGGGAGAGAGAGGACGAGGGAAAGAAAAAGAGAGAGCGCTGACCATGATCCCAATATCAGCGAGGGGCTCGATATGTTTCGTTCCACGGCTTGGCTGAAGACATTGAGAAAAGAGACCAGGTGCAGAAACACGATCAGCAAGGCAGAGAGAGATCGACATGCAGAAGCGGAGAAAGCTGTTGAAAGGCAAATGGAAAGCCCGATTCCTCACCCATGTTTGGGCCATGTCTTGCAGAAACAAAATTGCAGGATCTGTGCAACAGGCAAGCGACCAAAACGCATAAAACTTGCTGAAGCCTTCACGATGATGGGCGCACATCATCCAGGGCACGAAGCGAGAAGAGAACCGAAACGAGACGGCAACCATGGTCCTTGGCTCAAAGCAAAAGACAGCTTTCCACTGTACGACGTCGGAAGTTACTTAAAGACAACGCATCGGCCAAAGAAGAGCACTGCCCCGAGACGGCCGAGACAGACAGCCGAGTCTGTGGGCAATTTTTTGATGGCAGGCGACATGCGACGAAGGTGAAGAAAGAAAAGGGCAGACTGACGACAGCGTTGCACCAGCTAATACGAGTGTGATAGGAGCATCATGCAGGCTGTGAATACGCCTCCTCCCAAATTGCGCGACCGTGCGCCGGTCTGTGCCTTGGGTGGAGAAGCCAGGAGAGAAAAACTTAATGCTCCGTACCGTGTCACGATATCAGACGACCAGAGAGCAACGGCACGCACGGCAAACACGGAGGGGACGGAGACAGCGTTGCATTGGACTGGCTTTCCTCTTCCGGCGTTCCAGACTATCTCTGTTTCTGCCGGCACCTCCACGGTCAATGTCTACACCGGCACCTCCACGCGGTCAATGTCCGGTCCCCATCCGCCGTCGACGCCGCCAAACTCCAGCGTGTTGTTGCTGCCCGCCGCCAGCGTCACCGTCACCACGCTGGTGCTGGTGCCCGGCAAGAAAGCCATACGCAGCGGCGCCCCCCCATTGACACGCAGTGTGCCCTGCCGGCCCTTGGCCTCGGACACCGCATACCGCACCACCAGCGTCGTCAGCGCATCGCCACTGTCCTTCTTGGCCACGCCGCTGATCGTCACCGTGCCCTGGTCCGACCCGCCCAGGTAGCCGGCCGCCTTGCCGCCTGAGCAGCCCGAGCAGTCGACAGCCCTGGCGCCGCCGGCGTACGTGCCCTTGTTGGCCACGTAGGCCGTCGTCGCGGGGCCGTCCACCCAGGTCTTTGATGGCGACTCCGACGCCTCCGCACGGCCCGCATTTGGCACCCAGGCGGCGTGATTCTTCATCGTGACCGAGGTGCCCGCAATGGTCAGCGGCAGCCACACGTATGTGCTGGCGTGCAGGTTGCTGGAGACCCAGCGGTCGCCTAGGTACATGACGTTGGTGGCGTCGCTGCCGTTGCTGCCACCGTAGGCCAGGACAAAGTTTGTCTGTGACGTGTACGTCTTGGATCCCTTGTCGGCAAACGAGGCCCAGCCCGTCCATCCGGATGTCAGCGACGTCGACGAGCTAACGACGTTGTCGTTGGCGTCCCAACCCGTCAGGTGGCTGCCAAACATATAGTAGCGGCCGCGGACCTTGACGAGGGCGGGTGCCTCGATGTGGTCCTTCCAGAGGTAGGTGTTGGCGGCGACGTCGAGGTAGTCGTCGGTCAGGCGGATGATACGGAGGCCGTTGTCGCGCTGGTTGATCGTCAGGTCAGTTGTCAGGCTGTGTCTCTGCTCTGCCGTTGCCTGCCACTCACGTCTTCCGACAGCAGATACGCCTTGCCGTCGTCATCCTTGAACAAGCCCATGTCACGGCTCTGGAAGCCGAGCGGCCGGAAGCTTTTGCGGTAAGCTGCAGGTCAGTCTTTCTTTTCTTCTTCTTTTTCTTTTTCTTTTTCTTTTTCTTTTTTCTCACTTCTCCACTTCTCTTTCTTTCTCCTCCCTCCTCTCCTTCCATCCCCCTCCTCTCCTCCCACTTACTGTACTTGCCGCACACGCTGTCACCCGTGGCCACGCCCACCTTGGCGTCGCCATAGTTGCTGCTGTCAACGTGCATCCACAGCACATACTTGCTGGTCTTGTCGTTGTACAGCACCTTGGGCCGCTCAATCACCCGGTTCGACCCCAGATCGCCGCTCCCGCCCGTCCGAGACAGCAGCGCACCCTCGTAATGCCACTGCACCAGGTCTGTCGACGAGTAGCAGTTGACATTCTGGAAGGCAGACCCGTCCGTCTTATCCTCGCCCACGAGGTAGTACGTGCCGTTGACCTCGATGAGACCACCGCCGTGCGCCTGGAGATGTGCGCCATTGGACTGGAATTAGCACTCAAGACAAGTCGAGTCATAACGAGGACGAACTTACTGCCGTCCAGGTTGCGCCCGGCACGATCTGCAGCACCGCCTGCACGCCGGAGACGACGGCAGCTAGCAAGCACGCTGTGAGGAGAGCCATGAGGGGTGTCGTTGAAAGGATCTTGTTTCTTCTTCTTCTTCTTCTCTCGATTCATCGTAGATCGCTTTTGAGGACACGCCAGCACCACCACTCCGCTGCAGCCTCTATTTTGCCGTCGTCCCCAAATTGGTCTCTCCAAGCAATATACCGCGTCCGTCCACACTCCGTGCGTACGTAAGAGTCCTTTCTCTTTATTTGACGTTTGCTTCCCAGGTCTTGGCCTCTCAGTCGCCGGGAACCGCCACGACGTGAATCCGCCAAGGTGCAACCGGTTGAGACTGAGAGGGTTCGGGAGAGCCTCGCGAAACATGGACGATATGTTGTTTCTTTCTTTTGTCTAAGGAGTATTCGGTATATCGATATGGTTTTGTATTCCTCTTTCCTTTTTCCTCTTCCTCTTTTCTTCTTTTTCTCCCTTTCTTCAACTTCTTCTCAACTTCTTCTCAACTTCTTGCTTTTCCTTCTCCATTTCCCTTCTGCTATTCTTTCTATCTCTTTTCTTTTCTCAAACTCTAAAAGAGACCATCTTAAAGACCTCCTCTTCCCAGTATTTACAAGCTCTCCGTCGTGTTTCGTATTCAGTCTGATGTACCAACAGAAACACTACTGCTCGGAAGGCTACTCATTCACTGACAAATCGTCGACACAGCGAGTCAGCTGTCAACAATTTAGCACCTGCGCGCTTATTCCACTGTCGCTTACAGGTACCTATTGTAGGCGCCACAGGCGGGTTTGGCTGGCGGAGGCCGGCTCATTTCTCCAGCAGCCAAAACTATCATCACCAACTTGAACTTCCATCGACCTTTCCGCCACGCACAACCCGCCACATGCACGGCTCGCGGCATTGATAGACGCTCTTCTCTGTCGCCGTCCTCTCATTCTTCCTGTATGCTTTCCCGGTGCGGCTTCTCGTCCGTTTTGATGGTTGTGTTACACGGCCGCCGCCCCTTCGGCCTCGACCTCATCTCCAGCCTTGTATTGTCCGGCCTGGTGTTCGCGCGGTCTCATCATCGCCCCCGATCTTATCCTTGCATCTCGGCCCTTTGTACGTGATGCCACCTACCGCATGCGATTGACGACTGCGAGACACACGATGATGCTGCCACTAGACGGGGCAGCTAATGGCGAGCCAGAACAGTTCTGGTCGGGTAGGTTAAGAGAGAGAGAGAGAGAGAGAGAGAGATGAACTTTCTGACCGTTCAGACCTCAGCTCCGCTGTTCACGCCCCATTTGCCAACTATGAGGAGATCGACGACGCCCTCCGCGCCTGGCTCGACCTTGTGTCCTCTGGCCGCGACCAGTTCCTCCAGGACGAGGACGACCTCGCGCGCTGCTCCGAATGCCTGCTGGCCAGCCCGTTGTGTGCCGGCCCCGACGTGCGCGACTATGTACACACCCAGATCGTCCATAGCTTGCTGCAGGAGGACGAGGCCCGGCCCCTGCACGCCATTGCCAACTACCTGCTCCTCGCCGGCCGCCGCGACGAGGCCGTCTTCCAGCAGATGATCGACGCCGGCTGCTTTGCGCGACTCGTCGAGCTCATCAAGGGCCGCCGCGATGACGACCGACGCCTGCACCGCCTGCTGCTCGAGCTCATGTACGAGATGGCGCGCATCGAGCGCGTGCGCATCGCGGATCTGCTGCAAGTCGACGACGGCTTTGTTGCCTACCTTTTCCGGAGCATCGAGGACCTGTCGGACGACCATGACGATCCGTATCACTACCCAGTGATCCGTGTCTTGGTAGGTGGACAAAGCAGCAATGCAACACTTTCCCCATGCTGACCGGTGCCTCTTCCCCAGCTCGTCCTCAACGAACAATACATGGTCGCTGCCACCGCCGCTGCCGTCGACCCCATGTCGCCCGGCGCTCCGCTCACAAATCGCGTTGTCAAGGTCCTCAGCCTCAACGGGGCGCTCTACCGCACGTTTGGCGAGAACATCATCCTACTGCTCAACCGGGCCACCGAGACAGCCCTACAGCTACTCATCCTCAAGCTCCTCTACCTTCTCTTCACCACCACCGCCACCTACGAGTACTTTTACACAAACGACCTGCACGTCCTGCTCGATGTCATGGTCCGCAACCTGCTCGACCTGCCTAACGAGTCGGCGTCGTTGCGCCACACCTACCTGCGCGTGCTCTACCCCCTACTCGCACACACACAGCTCCACCAGCCACCGCATTACAAGCGCGGCGAGATCCTGCGCGTGCTTGCCATTCTGTCTGGCGCCGGCAACGCCCATTTTGCGCCGGCCGACGAAACTACGCTGCGCCTGGTCGACCGTGTGGCTAAAGTGCCATGGTTGGTGGTGGCCACACCGCCACTCTCGGCGCCGGGATCGCCCACTAGTCCGACAGGGACGACAGAGACGACGGGGACGGCAGAGACGCCGGCTACCGCCGGCATGTCGACGGCGGCGCGCACAAGCACCGCGTCGAGCGTCGGCAGTGTGCTGACAGCCAGCACCAGCAGTATCAGTACCACCGACGATGACTCCACATCCTCAACAACGAAAAAGGCCGAAGAAGATCGCAACCTGGTCGTCAACAAGTTCCTCGGCATCAGCCTGTCTCCCGACGGCGCCGAGGGCCGTGCGAGCCGCACGAGCTTCACCAGCGTAGCCGACATGGCTGCCGTCAAGGCGAAGCCAGGCGTGCAGACACCCAGCCGCAAGGAGCGGCTTGTTGTGGACAACGTGGACGACACATTGCCCGACCCCGCGAGCGTGACAGCCGTCGCAGCTGACGCTGTCGCCGGCAATGGCGCTGAAGACAACGAATCGATCCCGGCCGTCGTTGTCGCATCTCAGCCCAACGTGGAAAATATCATCCATCAGACGCAGCAGACGCAGCAGACGCAGCAGACGCAGCAGACGCAGCAGACGCAGCAGACAGAGCAGACGAGCACGCCCACCTCTCCCACACGCTCTTCCCCCTCGCCGACCCATGCGGCGCCCACCCCGCCAGAAAGCAGGAAACGGAGCACAAAGCGTGCGCTGCCTGCCGTGCCCAAGCATCGGCATGGCCTGCCTGTGAAGCCGCCGCCGCGGCCACCGCCGCGGCCGCTACCCCATTCATCAGTGTCAGTGTCAGCGTCAGCGTCGTTGTTACCGGCCGAGGCTGCTGCTGGGGCAGCCTTGGCGAGTGCTGGCACAACGCTGCTGAGACCGGGCAGTGTAAATGGCGAGGCACACCCGATCGCTGCGGCCGCGGCTGCGGCAGCAACAGCAGCAGCTACGGCGGCACCAAACGCCAGACACCCGCCGGGCCACCCGCCGGGCCACCATGGAACCCGTGCGGTTACTCCTGTCAACGGCAACACTCCCAATAGCAACAAGAACGGACCCGCGACCTCTTCCTCCGCCCCTTCCTCTCCAACCACCCACCATCATCGCAGGGCGCCGCCACACCCACCACCCCATGCGGCACCTCACCACGCGCTACACCATGCGCCACACCATGCTGCACCGCACCATACCGCACCGCACCATGCCACGGCAGGTGCCAGCGCCGCGGGCATCAAGAAGCTGCCGCCCAAGGCACCGCCACCCCGCCGCACCGGGAGGCTGAAGCAGACAACATCGACTGTTAATCTGCACCGGGCGGCCGTGGACGTGGAGGCGGTGGGCGGCGAGGCCGGCATGCACGAGCAGGGACGCATGCACGAGCAGGGACGCATGCACGAGCAGGGACTCTAAGAAACGAGCGTAGGTCGCAGTTGACCAGGTCTTCAGGAAGTTTCCGCATGGCCCGCTCTCCTTTCTATTTTTGCTGCTATTGGTATTCGTTTTGAAGCCCCCCCGCACTACCCTGTGTATATAATTTTTGGATGTTTATTTTCAGCGTGGCGTCGGGTGTTGGCAAGCACAGAGATGTCATGTCGGCTTTGCCTGTCTATCGATTTTGCTTCGGACATATTTGTTCTTGCTGGCCTTTATACTTTCAAGGCTTTATTGTTTTTGGACTCCTCGTGCATTGTCGCAGAGTGGAGATACAACATTGGATATGAAACTGTTTGCAATCGTCTTGGACTACTTTATACATGTGCTGAACGAGACACAGACCGTCCTAAAGCAGACCTGAACTCCACCCCGGGCGACTCAACGCCGGTCTCGGTCCAGCCCGATCATGCGACCGCGACAGCAACCTCTTCCGTCCTCGACTGAAGCCGGAGTTCAGCCGCGACAGCGTGCTGCGCTGCGGCACCAGACATACGACGCAGCGCTCGACTGGCCGGCCTTGGCCGTAATCCTCGCCGCGCGAGTTACCGGCCTTGCAGAGGATCGGGCGGATGATGAGGGAGATGCGGTCGTCGCTGTTGTGGTCGGTGGTCTCCTCAGCAGCGGAGCGAGCGTCGGCTGTGGCTCTCGCCCTTCCCCTGGCACTCGGCTTGGCGTCTGCCTCCGTCTCCATCTCGTACGGCGCAAACGGCATGCCGAAGCGCTTGCCGCTCGACGACGTCGGGTAGCGCACATAGAACCAGGCACGCTGCTGGCACAGGTGGATGTCGAGGCCAACGGCCTCGGACACAATGTCGGCCAGCTGACGGCGCACCGTGGCGGTAGAAGAGGAGGAGGAGGTGGCGGTGACCGACCTGTCCCTGTTGGCAGCGTAGCCACCTCCGCCGCCATCACCAGCCGCCACCTCGAGTGCAAGCAGGCCGCCGACTTCGGCCTCGAGGAGGCGAACGACACGGGTTATGGCCTTTTGACTGTCGTCAGATGCACCTCGGAGACCTTGCAGAAACACGGCCGTTTGTGCGCGCCACTGATGGTACGCCGGATCGGCCGACAACGTACACAGCATATCGCCGTCTGAGACGTCAGCAGAAAGAGGGAGAAGAAAGAACGAGAGAAGGAAAGAGAGACGTACTGATTTTCTCCAGCTCTGTCGACCACTGTGTGGCCCAACACATGCGGCTGGCGCAGCTAACACCGCTAAAGACCGTGTCGGCCAAGACAGCCCAAATGGCGGCCTCGGCGAGATGCATTAGGCCCTGGCGCGACTGCGTGAGTCTCTCAACGTCGGGCGTCAGCCGGTGCAGAAGGCCCGCCGCCCCGTCGGAGGATAGACGGGTGACGTGTTCGGACGATAAGCGTGCGGTTGGCGCGTTGGCCAGAGGCACTACTGCCGATTCCAATGCCGACGTTGACGACAACGAGGCCAGACGCCCTTCGACGCACTGCCGGATCTGCCAGTGGAGACTGTTCCAGCGCGAGCGGACCACGCTGTCGGGCATCTGGCCGAGGGCACCACCGGCCGCATGGATGCCGCCGACCTGCGTCTCCTGCTGCTCCTGGATGGTCGCGCGCAGGCGGTCGACGAGGCCGAGCAGCCTGTCGATCTCGGCTTCGCGCTCGTACAACGTGGCGAGCTGGCCGTCGTTCTGCTTTCGTACGGCGGCATGCTCGGACGACAGCGCATTGGCCAGCATGTCGGACCGGTCCGAGACTTGCCCAAACACGGCCTTGCACTTGTCGTAGGGGGGATCCTGCAACTCGGGCAAAAACGGCCGTCGTTGATTCTGGTGTTGCTGCTGCTGCTGCTGCTGCTGCAGTGCAACATCACGTCGGGGAATTCTGCGCCGTTCTTTGCCATCGTCTAGCGGAAACTGGCGTCCTGGTGACTGTGGTGGAAGTGCAGCGTCCGCTTGTGCTGCCAATGGAGGCAACGGCTTCCGCAACAGTTCTGTGGCTGCTGCCGACATTCCCTCGACGGCCACCTGATCTGGACGGGACGTTGATGCCACCTCGTCTGCAGGTGTCGGTGTTGTCGCCGCCGTCGCCGGGTCGCTGCTGAAGACTGGGGGCAACCTGACTCCTAGGCTGCTGCTGCTGCTGCTGCTTCTGGTGACAGTACCCCTGCTGTGGTTACCTCGAGCCATTCTGTGGCTGTATGTTGCCTCTTCGTCTGCACGGTCGTCATAATGTGCTGTCGTCTGTCCGTGTTTGTGCGCGCTAGGTGGCATTGCCCTGGCCGCCGCTGAGCGTTGCTTCATAGGGGGATCGGAAAGACTGGTCCTTTGTTCTACAAAGTCCCACTGTCTCGGCCCAGCGTCATCCGGTGTGGCTGTCTTTGAGCCCCGTGGCAGAGATGTTGCTGGAAATGCGACATGAGGCTGCTCCTGCGGATGAGCTCCAACGGCTCTGCCCGCGATGATCGTGGTTGCCGGCACAGTCGTGTCATCCCAAGGTATGGGAGTGCGGGCATCGTCATCATGGCCGCCATCGCCGACAGGGCTTTGGACCCGATCGTCGCCGCCCCGTCGGCGGAACCTCTTGCCTTTTGTTGTCTGACTGCGGGCCAGCACCCTGGAGTTTTCCGAAGAAGGTCTATGCTTGTCGATCCACATTTTAAATTTCTTGAGTGGCTTGGTGTTTGACCGATTGTCATACGGCGTGCCACCGACAACAGGGAGATATCCGGCGCCGCCATCACCGGCTTTATAGTTGCTAGACACGGTTAGCTGTCGGGGCCTGGTCGGATTGGATGACGAGCTGTTGCGCCTTCTGACGGCGGCTTGGGGTAGTGAGTCTGGCCTGGCCGTTGAGGCTGGTCGAGACTTGGACATGTTCGTTTCGATATGTCGGATCACAGGTCGCCAAAGATTGCGGGGAGTAAACGGGAGGGGAGGGACAAGTCCAGCTGAGCAACGTTCGAAACGAGCCGAGAGCAGAAACGTGGAAACGAAGTGGAAACGACGTGGAAACGTAAACGTGAGCGTGGAAACAGAAGTGGCGAGGCTGATAGTTCGGAGACGTTCAAGCGGCGTTTTATGAGTGTCCCGACTGCCTACAGAACTTTACTGCCAGTACTGCCTCTGACAAGGCGTCATCAAGCGACCTGACCATTCAAACCCGTGGCAGAGAGCCGCAATGCTACCCAACGGCTATGAGTTGGCAAGGCGACATCTATCTCAAAGGGCCGGATAGAGTGTCTTATCATACCTTACAAGCAGAACGGGGGCCCTTTGGAAGGGGGTCGGGCCAGAAAGACCCGAATAAGTCTGCCTTGACTGCCTCGAACAAAGCGAGAGACAAGCAGGTGACAAGCAACGTGGGGGGGAAAGGAGGCAGGGGGTCGAAAATGAGGCGACGAGGCTGAGAAACGGTTGGCTGTCGCTGGCTGCTCATGCATGGCGGCACACGAGTGCGGCAGCACGGCACGCACGCCAACACGACAGTGCAGAAAAGGCCCACAGGACGAGAACGAGAGGAAGAGAGGCAGGAGGCTAGCAACGCTGCCGCCGAGCGGAGACGGGTGCGGCTGTCTAAGTAAGGATGAAGCCAATCGAGAAGGCGACGTCTTCCCCACGGATCGTGACGTTGAGGACTGACGGAAAACAAGGCCCCTTGTGTCCTCCTCTGACGCCTCCGTTTGCCCGTTCAAATGCAGCCTCGTGGGATGTAGGCCAAGAGACAGGTGGCCCTGCTCGGTGCCCTCTTCCTTTTCTTCCCTCCTCGACCATCCTCTTTTCTCCATCTGTTCTCTCTCCACAGATATCATGGACAGTCAAAAAGAGACCAGTCGCTGGCAATACTACCGGGGCACTTCCCAGCGTGGAAGCCCGGAGCCAGTCTCTCGGAACAGCGCGGACGACGAAGACAGCGAGAGCGGCTTCTTCCCCAGAGAAAACTGGGCGCACAACGCGCGGCTTGCGAATCTACGGACGACCAACACCCCGACGCCGGCCACAGCTGCTGCACGCTCATCTCGCGCAAACACTTTCACATCTGCCCCCGACACCAACTCTCGCACGTCGCGCCCATCGTCGGTGTTTCCGAACACTCTTCCTTCACGGCCTCGCGCTCCGACCGCGCACTCCCACTTGTCCCATGTCCCCACGCTGAACAGGAGTCGCACAGAGAGCAGCGCCGGAAACAGCGTCGCCGGGAGCGCCAGAAGACGAAGTTCCGCGCCGAGCATCGGCGAGAGTGTTGGGGACACGAGCAGCATCTACATCGCACCAGCCAGCGGCCTGGATATCTCGCGATCGGCCTCCATGTCGTCGACCGCAACGGCCGGGCCCGATTCACAGGCCACATCGCCGCGTGACTGGCGACCCCCTCGGCCACCACACAGCAATTCCCGTAATTTCTATCCACCCGCAGCTGCGCTCGCCTCGTCAAATTCAAGCCCACCACTGCCATCACCAACCCCGACGGTTCCGCCCAGGTTCATTCCCCGGCGGCCTGTGCCGACACCAGCAGATGGCATTGCAAATGGCAGAAGGGCCAGCAGCTACAGCATCAATGAAAAGTACGGCGGTGAAAGCACGCCGTCGAAGTACCTCGCGATCGGCATCGACTTCGGCACAACGTACTCGGGCGTGTCATGGGCCTTTTCCCGCAAGCCCCTTGACATCTACGACATCCAGCAATACCCGCACGTGCAGTCAGCCAACTCGGGACGCGATGAGGCGCAGGTGCCGACCATTTACGACCAGTGCACGGGTGCATGGGGCTTGCTGGTGGACGACTGCCACTCGCCCATCAAGTGGTTCAAGCTCATGCTGCTGCGCGACGAGGACATCCGCGACGACATCCTCAGATCGCCGTACCTGCAGACAGAGAGGCAGCGGATGAGCCTCCTAGGGCCCGGCGGCGTGGTAATCCTAGTAGCCGACTTCCTGCGCAAATTGTACAACCACAGCCTCCTAGAAATCGAGCTGCAGGTGGGCGAGCGCAATCTGCAGAGCCTGCCGCTCAAGGTGGCGTTGACGATCCCTGCGGTATGGCCGCCGTATGCGCGCAACATGATGAAGGAAGCGGCACGGCGCGCCGGCATCCTGCAGCCACGCGACATTGGCGACACGACACTGATCCTAGTAGAGGAGCCCGAGGCTGCGGCGTTGGCCACGCTGATGGAACGCCGCGACTACCCGGACATGAACGTGGGCGATACCTTTACGGTGGTGGACGCCGGCGGCGGCACCGTCGACGTCATCAGCTACAAGGTGAAGCAGACGCAGCCCTTCCTCATCACCGAGGCCGTGCGCGGCGACGGCAAGCTGTGCGGCGCCTTTCTCATTGACGACAACTTCGAGCGCTACATCAAGAACCCCCGCAACGGCTTGCGCTTCAACGACATCGACGCGGCCGAGTACAAATCCTTTGTGGCCACGCAGTGGGAGCATGGCATCAAGCGCCGCATCGACAGCTCCGACCAGCCGCCGGCTGATTACACGCTGCGCCCGCCCCTCGTCAGCAAGACGCTAATGGCGTACCGCAAATGGCGGAACAAGGAGCTGCCCACCATCAAGCACGGCACCGTCGCCGGCTTCTTCGAAGAGTCGTACCAGGGCATCCGTCGGCTCATCAACGACCAGATTCTCCAGCTACAGGCCAAGCAGAAAAAGCCGCCGACGGTGGGTTCCCCCCCGCGTTCTCTGACAGAAGAAAGGTTCGCCTTGGCTAACTATCCTAGACAATCATCCTCGTCGGCGGCCTTGGCAGCTCGCGCTACCTCTACGCCAAGCTCAACGCCGAGTACGGCAACGTCATACAGTCGCCGCGGCCCTGGTCGGCGGTGGCGCGCGGCGCCGTTGTCAAACTGCTGAAGAACACGTTTTCCGAGCAAGACATTGTCGACCGCTCCTCCGCCTCTTCCCTCGCAGCAGCCATGCAACTCCAGTACGGCGACAATGCGCTGCTGCCCGGCACCGATGCCGTCCACATTGCGCGCTACAGCTTCGGCGTCTATGTCGGCAAGCTGATCGACTCCGTCTACCCGCCCTACCTGCCGGGCGTCGACAGAGTCCAGGTGGACCAGGACGGCAACGAGCGTGTCTGGCGCATGCACTGGTACTTGAAGCAAGGCGAACCCCTCGACAACCGCGACCCCGTGTCGTACCAGTACCTCGAGTACGTCGACAGCCCCAACAAGAAGCACGCCCACTTTGAAATCTACACCAGCGACCAGCTGCCACCGCCGGACCGCCGCGACCGCCGCAGTTGCAAGAAGATGTGCGTCATCCAGTGCGAGTACGACACCGACTTTGCCGACCTGCCCGTGGCCAACATGGTCCCTGGCCAGCGCCGCGTCGACGGCATCCAGCTGACCATGCGCTTCGACGGCGAGCTGCAGTGGCAACTGCAGGTCGGCCGCAACTCGGCCGAGTGCCGCTTCCATGTCGAGTTCATATAGGGTCGGCGTTGGTCTGCGTGAGAGTCCTTTCTTTGTGGAGAGAAAGGAAGGGCAAAAAAGACAGGGCAGAATTTGTATTTCTCCTGAGTTTTGAATGACATGAGTTTTGATTTTGATTTCTCTTCTCTCGAACCAATTGTCTTGGTGGAGGCTGCTCAATGCATCGCGGCCTCCCTTTGTGTCTTCTCCTTCTTTCTTCTCACCAAATCAGCCGTTGGCACGAAGAGGAGACAGAAAAAGAGGAGACAGAAAAAGAGGCGAGGAGAAGAATGAAGCATAGACAGACGCGACTACGTCACGTGGTCGAGGTGGGCTTCAGGAAGTCTCATCCTGTGCGAAACCTCTGTGCACCTCGGAGGCTCAGAGAACAATAGTGGGATAGCATCAGAGCAACAAAGCATCCTCGGCTGGTTTGTCCTCGGCTTGTTGGTAACGCCTCTTGGGGATATCCCTGCTCGTATATAGGTACTGTTGAGTCTGCTTTAGGAAGTCACTCCGCACCCTGCTCCTTCCCCTCTCGCGGGGAGGCTTGCCAAGAGGACAACATACGAGAGAGGAAAGAGGGAAAGACTGCGGAATATGTACATTTACGGAGTATTTTGCGAAGGAAAAGATGGAGTAAACGAATGGAGTGCGGGGAAGATCTGGTTTTTTCTCCATTTTCTAACGGCCGTCTAGTGTCCCATCTGCCGACGAAGTGTGGGGAAGTGACAACATTCGGAGCAAGGGAGGTCCTTGTGCCACGACTCATGAGGGCCTCACCACACGTCGAGAGGAGGGACGATCTTCTGTTTCTTGTTTCCCAGCAATTCACCTTCTTTCTTCTGCTGCACGGACGCCTGGGGACCTTCCTCTTGGAGCAGGTTACAGCGTACCACGCAAAATATGCGGCACAGCGCAGCGGCACATTCGAGCCGGAGGACGCCAGTCGAAGGGACGAAGGAACAATGCTACAGCAGATGGCTTCCCTGGGCCTCTGAGCCTCTGCATCTTTGTGCAAAGTACTGTTACATGTACCTCTGCCGTCTGGGCTTCTGATCACACAGACACCCCGGATGTGATCCCACGCCGAGGACCGTCGTGAAGTGGTTGTGCTCTACTATGTTGCCCTTTGGGGCAGTGTCGTATCCATGGTCCTTCCTGTGCCTCGGCCTTGGTCGTGTATAAGAACGAGTTTGCTGTCAGGTGCAGATCTTCTTCTCCCTTCCCCTCTCCTCTTCTCTCTCATCTCTATCTTCTCTTGCCAATCATCCCATCATGGACACCGAGAAGCACGACGAGACATACCGCGTCCAGTCGACGCCCAGCTCCAATGCGCCCGACGTCTCCTTGGTCGACGATGTGTCGGCCGTGGAAAAGGCCCGCGGCAGCGGAGGCCGCGATACGGCCGAGAGCCATACGGACAGCAAGGCCGACGCGGCGCAGGCGGCCATCCTGTCCGAATTCTCGCCCGCCGAGCAGAAGCGCATCATCCGCCACATTGACCGGCGCCTGGTCATCACCATTGGCGTCATGTACTGCGTGTCGCTGATTGACCGCACGAACCTAGGTGCGGCCAACATTGCCGGCATGGAGAAGGATCTGCAGCTCAAGGTCGGGACACGTTATGTATGTCTTTGTCTCTCCCTCTCTCTCTCTTTCCCTCTCCACCCCCTCTCTCTCTTTCTCCTCTCTCTCCTCTCTCCCCCTCTCCATCCCCCCCCTCTCTCTTTCTCCTCTCTCTCCTCTCCATCCCCTCTCTCTCTCTTTCTCCTCTCTCTCCTCCCTCTCCCCTCTCTCCTCTCTCCTCCCTCCCCCCTCCCTCATCCCTCCTCTCTCCCCTCTCTGTCTTCTCACTAACCTCCAGTCCATCGCAACACTCATCTTCTTTGTCCCCTACGTCCTTCTCCAACCGCCGTCCACCGTGATTGTGCGCCGCATCGGCCCGCGCATCCACTTATCACTCATAACGCTGTTCTGGGGCGCCACCATGCTGGGCATGGGCTTTGTCCAGTCGTGGGGCGCCCTGGCCGGCTGTCGCGTGGTTCTCGGCGTGTTGGAGGCCGGCTTTTTCCCCAGCTGCGTCTATCTGCTGAGCACTTGGTACACACGCTACGACGTCGGCAAGCGCAACACGGCATTTTACCTGATCGGCTGTGTCGCAGCTGCCTTTGCGGGCGTGCTCGCTGCCGGCCTAATGCAGATGGCCGGCCTGGCCGGGCTCAACGGCTGGCGCTGGATCTTCATCATCCAAGGGCTGTTGACCATTGTGATCTCCTGCGTCGGCTACTGGACGCTGGTGGACTTTCCCGACGACGCACAAGACGGCAGCGGCCGCAGCGGCGGTGGCGGACGGCCGTCCAAGTGGCGGGCGACGTGGCGCTTCCTGACGGACCGCGAGCGCGCATGGGTGGTGGCGCGCGTCAACGCAGACCGTGGCGACGTGCAGACGCCGCCGTTCCAGCTAGGCGCGTACCTGCGCACGGGTGGCAGCGACTGGCGCGTGTGGGCGTACGGCTTCATGTTCTTCTGCACGACGACGATCACGTACGCGCTGGCCTACTTCCTGCCCGTCATCCTGGTGTACAACATGGGCTTCAGCAACCTGCAGGCGCAGTGCCTGGTGGCGCCGCCCTATGCGTTTACGGGAGTGGTGGCATCCATCCAAGCGGTGCTGGGCGACCGCTACCGCGTGCGCGGGCCGGTGGTGCTGTTCAACGTGCTGCTGTGTCTGATCGGGCTGCCAATTGTCGGCTTCCACCACAACGCGGGCGTGCGCTACTTTGGCGTGTTTCTGCTGACGGCAGGTGCCAACTCCAATGTGCCGGCGGTGATGTCGTGGATGGCCAACAACGTGCGCGGCCAGTGGAAGCGCGCGTTTGCCAGCGCCGTTTTTGTCGGCCTGGGTGGCGTCGGCGGCATCACCGGCAGCCTGGTGTTCCGGTCGCAGGACAGCCCGACGTACCGTCCAGGCATCTATGCCTGCATTGCCGTCAGCCTGCTCAACGTGATACTGATCTGCCTGGTGACGCTGAGCGTGTGGTACAACAACCGCCGCGCGGACCGGGGAGAGTGCGAGCTGGAGACGAGCGAGGACGACTACCAGCCGGGTTTCCGCTACACGTTTTAGTGAAAGGGCTTGGTGAACATAGGACGAGAACAAATGGATGTGTGGTGAACGTAAAGTTGAGACGTTGAGATGAACAGATATTGTGTGGTCAATGTCCAGGTCGCAATTCTGTTCATTGCTATAACGCACGCCTATAAATGCCGGTGTAGCTCCCCTAACCGCCAAAGCCGGTGTAGCTCCTTCCTCCCCTGACAAACACCTCACAAACTCACTAGCCAACGGACAACTTACAACCACCTAGCCGTAGACAAAGTGTGGTGCACACAAAGACGTAGTCCTATGGCGCCACTTCCCATCCATGCCCGCGACGAGGGCATCGCTGCCAAGAAGGCCCACGATGCCAACGACAACCACACGGGCACCATTGCCATGGCCAGCATCGCCGTTTTTGTTGGTTGCCTGCTCCTCTTCTTTCTTGGCCGCTGCATCCTGTCGCGGTACCAGACAAAGAAGGACAAAAACAAGGAGGCGAACAGGACCTGTGACCGCGTGCGGCCGTCCTGGGCGGACTCCGCTGGCCCGCTGGTGCCCAACGCCGGTATTGCTGGGCGTGTGCGTGCCGACCGCCCGGGTGCGTCGCCGCATGCCAACGCGCTGCTGCTGCCGTCTCCGTCGTTGGAGTCCATCCCGCTGGAAAGCCTGCCACCGGCGCGGGTGCGTGGCTCTGGCGACGACAATGGCGGCGACAATGGCGACAACTCTGCCTTTCAGCGAGTTGCTGCGCGTCTTGGGCAGCGCCATGATCTTCGTAGGCCGTACGCAGGCCGACACCTGAGCGAGTTTTAATGGCCGGCCCGAGTCCCGAGCATCCTTGAGCACCAACGGCGCATCCTCGTAGGCTCGTAGCAACAAATCAACTATCCGAGCATCGTAGATTATCTAAAGAAACTGACAACATCCTTAACCGTATGAACTCTACATGATTCCGCTCGACACTGCCTACAACGGCGGAAGCGTCGCGCGCAGCACAATGTCGTCGGCCGAGTGGCCGATCAGCACCGTCTTGCTGTACTTGCTGACCACCCAGTCCTGCCGCGCCGTGTCCCACGTGCTGACGTCGCGTCGCGTCAGCGCCATCTGCACGCGCACGCGGCCCGTCGTGCCCGAGTCCGAACCTGCGCTCGGCACAAACACGTCGTCGAAGCCGCGCAGCACAGCCGCCGGGTCGTCGGGGCCGCCGTGCGCCAGGTACAGCTGCGGCACGGCCGTGCCGGCGCGGCGGCCGGTGTTGACGACGTCAAAGCTGACGGTGTAGACGGTGTCGTAGAGCCGCGGGTGGCCGCCGGGAGCGCCGCCGGCTGGCAGCACGGGCTGGGCAGAGGCGTTGTAGCGGGGGTCGACAGACGTCTTCCAGGAGGAGGAGGAGGTGTTGCTGTTCGAAGAGAACGACGACGAGGAGGTGTTGAGCCACGGGTAGATGTACGGGCTGATGGGCTGGAAGCCGGCAGGGAAGGTGTTGGCGGCCCAGCTGGTGTTGATGGTGCCGTAGCTGGGTGCGGGCGGCGTCTTGGCGTGGACGATCCAGGAGGAGGACGCGTTTACGGCAACCTGTCCTGCTCCCGCAGCACGCTCGACCTGCAGATTCTCAAAGGCAAACGTCGTGTAGGCCAGGCCGTGGCCAAAGGGAAAGACAACCGACTTGTTGGCGCGCTGCGTGTAGCGGTAGTCGATAAAGAGGCCCTCGCTAAAGTTCTGCGCCGGCTGCGCTGCCGTCGACGCGGCCGTGGATCCCGGCCCGTTCGGCGTCAGCATGATGGCTGTGCCGTAGTCCTCGGCGGCGCGCGCCCACGTAAACGGTGAGCGACCTTGCGGCAGCACGTCGCCGTACAGCACGTCGGCCAGCGCCAGCCCCGAGTCCTGCCCCGGCAGGCCTGCCCACACAATGGCGCTGACGTTGGGGTGCGCCGCCGCGTAGTCGATCAGAACGGGGCCGACCGTGTGCAGCACTACCACTGTGTTGTTGTTGACGGCCGCCACGGCGCGGATCAGCGCATCGCCGTTGCCCCAGAGTGTCAGGTTGTTGCGGTCACCCGTGTTGCCGTCGATGGTGATGTAGCCCTCGCCGCTGTCTGCGTTGGCAAACACCAGCGCCGCGTCCGCGTCACGTGCCGCCGCCACTGCTGCTGCCACGTCCCAGCTGTTGGCCACCTCGGGCATCAGGTGGCTGTCGATGATGGCGCGCCGCCGCATCGCTGCTGCCGGCGACGACAGGTAGGGGAAGTTGCCGGGGCCGGATCCGTAGCCGGTGGCCAGCGTGCCGCCGTAGCACTTGTTGTCATCGCAGGCATTGGGGCCGCCGCGTGGGTCTTGGGCGTCGTCGCCGATGAGGGCAATGCTGCGGAAAAGGCCGGCCGGGTTGAGCGGCAGGCCGGAGTGGCCGCGCTGGCCGTGCGTAGCCACGTTGTTCTTGAGCACCACGACGGACTTGGAGGCAAGCTCGCGCGTGATGTCGCGGTGGCGCGAGCCGACGTCGACGTGGCGGTTGACCTCCTGGATGCTGGCGTTGGCACGGTAGTAGACGGGGCCGACGCTGATGTTGGGGCGCACCCAGGCCGAGAAGTTGATCTCGGGGCGCGCCGCGTCGCCCGTGACCTTGTAGAAGGCGGCCAGGATGCGCACGGCCATGTCATCGAGGCGCCAGGCTGGCACGCTGCCGTTGAGCACGGCCTCGGTCAGCGCGCCGCCCCAATACGCGTGATAAGGCCCCGGGCCGCCGTCGCCGGGCATGGCCATGTCGAGACCGGCCATGGCGGCGTCGACCAGCGAGTGTTGCGCACCCCAGTCGGACATGACGAAGCCGGGAAAGGCCAGCTCGTTCTTGAGCAGGTAGTTGGTGGTCCAGGCGTTCTCGCAGCTGTGGCGGCCGTGGATCTTGTTGTACGAGCACATGACAGCGCCGACGCCCGCGCGCACGGCGTCGGCAAACGGCCACAAGTACAGCTCGTGCATGGCACGGTCGTCAATGTGGACGTCGACGTTGTTGCGGAAGTGCTCCTGCTCGTTGAGCACGTAGTGCTTGGCCGTGGCCACCACGCCGGCCGCCTGCATGCCCTGCACCGTCTCGGCCACGGCCACGCCGCTAAGAAACGGGTCCGGCGAGAAACCCTCCCAGTTGCGTCCGCCCCCAGGCACGCGCCCCAATGGCCCGACCACTGGCCCCAGCGCCACGTCGACGCCTTTGCCGCGGAACTCGGCGCCCATGGCCCGTCCGCGCCGCCGCATCAGGTCGCGGCTAAACGTCGCCGCCACGTTGACGCCCGCTGGGAAGACGGAGTTGTTGTCCGTGTAGCGCACCGCCACCGTGCCGTCCTGCAGGCACAGTGACCGGAACCCCAGCCGCGGCAAGCTGCCCGTGTTGCCGATGCAGCGGTCGTACTCCCAGCCGGTGCCCGTCGTCAGGTTGACCTTTTCCACCAGTGTCAGGCCGGCCACAAACGCCCGCGCACGTGCATACGCGGCCGCCCAGCCAAGGTCGTCAAAGGTGGCGCTGTCGTTGCCGTACATGCTGGCATTGTTGTTGATCGTGCTGCTGCTGTGGCCGACCTCCACGCCCTGACTATAGCCCCAGGGCGACGGGAAGAGCGCCAGCGGTGGCGCGCCGGCAGGGGCCTGGGCCTTGACGACAGGGGCGATGCCGGCAGCACTGAGTACAGCCAGCAGGGCCGTAGAGAAGCGAGCCATTGTGTGGACGAGACGACGATCACGCGATGACGAAGATGGTGAGCATTGGGCAGTGCTTCGGTTCTATTCTTTTCTCTTTCTCTTTTCTCTTTTCTTTTCCCGCTCGTCGGAAGTTGTTTACACCGCAAGCCCTATACCCTACCAACGGCGGCCAAATGCATTCCGTGCCGAGGCGAGAGATGCACGACGCAAAGACGACGCGGCCATGAGAGCATCTTGCCAGGGTAAGGCTCTGCCTCCGTCCAGTCTGCTGCTGTTGGCAGAGGCAATCTACCCTTGACGTGAGAGCGGTGGATAAACCAGAGGAAATAGCCTGGACGTTGATTGGGGCTATAAAGATCGTGCTGTACTGTATAAGTCGTCGAGATCTTGTCGACTATATCGAGGTTGGGAACACGTGATACAACCTCGTCTCACAGCATGCCGAGCAAGGAAGAGAACATTCCGCCTGGTCTTGGATCGACGGACCTGCCGATGTTCACGGCTATTCTATTTCATCTGTACTTTGTTTCTCAGACTCCTGGCTTCGCTCGACTGTCGGTAGTTCTTCTTGCCTCTCCAGTTTGACCGTCTTGTTTATCCTCTGCTCTCCTTCCACTCGTCGTTCCACCTCCACCGATAATCAATCTGGAAAAATAGCCAAGACAAACAGCCGGCGAGTCATTCTTTTCTCCTTCTCTTCCTTTCCTTCTCCCTCCTGCACAAGTGCCGGATACTTCATTTATCCTGGCGGGCGGGGAAAGAGTGGCCACTGGTCCAGGCTTGCCCGGATAGAGTGACCTGATCTATCGACTCTCGGCTAGAGTGCAAGCCTTCGGACGTTTTCTTTCAAGTGCGAGGCGAATGCTTGATGTTTTGTTATGAATCTCAATTCAAAGAATATCAACCCAAATATAGAACGACAACGGCAGACGTGGGAAGAAGAGAAAACAACAAGCCGGCTACCCCAGATCCGTCACATCACATACCGAAACGACCTCCAGTATCTTGATAGTATCTATGGATATTTCGCCGAGACCTGCATCAACGGGACTTGCTTGCCACGCTCTCGCCTCTCTGCCCTTCGCGTATATATAGGCCTGTCCGGGGCCGGGATGGCTGCTGCCTTGGCAGTCACTCTCGTCTCTCCTTCCCCCCCCGACCATCGCCCGTCTTCCACAGTTGCTGCAGCCAGCTGTCTGTCGTGTCATCGCTTCATCACTTCTCCCCATCTCCCTGTCCACCATGAAGTCCCTCGCTACCATCGTGGCCGCCCTGGCCGCCACCGCCGAGGCTGGCCTGCGCTTTGGCTGCTCGACGCTGACCATCCAGCGTCTGGACCCCGTCGTGCAGCCCGACATGGCGCCGTCGTCGCATCTGCACCACATTGTCGGTGGCAACGCCTTCAACGCCACCATGACGGGCGACGTGGGCGCGCGCGGCACCTGCACGACGTGCCAGATGTCCGAGGACTTCTCCAACTACTGGACGGCCGTCATGTACTTCAAGAACCCGACCAACGGCACGTACCACCGCGTCAACGTCGTCAACAACGCCGCCCTGGCCGCCGGCACCACCGGTGGCATCACCGTCTACTACACGCAGTTCGACCTGTCAAAAGACAACATCAAGCAGCAGCCCATCACCACCTTCAAGCCGGGCTTCCGCATGACCGTTGGCAAGCCCAGCACGAGCGCCGCCGAGGGCAAGGGCCACGTCGGCCTGTCGTACAACTGCCTGACCACACTGCTCAACCGCGGCCCCGAGATGCGCGACTTCCCCACGAAGCCCTGCCCGGCCGGCATCTTCGTGACGCACCACTTCCCCGCCTGCTGGGACGGCAAGAACCTCGACAGCCCCGACCACCAGTCGCACATGTACAACACGGTCAAGTACGACGGCTTCATGAACGCCGGCGCCTGCCCCAGCTCGCACCCGGTGCGCGTGCCCCAGGTTGTCTACGAGACCGTGTGGGACACCACGCCGTTCAGCAGCCTGTGGAAGCAGGGCGACGCGCAGCCGTTTGTCTGGAGCTTCGAGGGCGGCAGCGGCTACGGCACGCACGCCGACTACATGTTTGGCTGGAAGGGCGACGCTCTCGACCGCGCCATGGCGAAGAGCGAGTGCTTCTACGATGGCTGCGGCGCCATCAAGAAGCAGAGCATGACCGAGGCCAACAAGTGCAAGGTCAAGACCATGGTCGACGAGAACATTGACGGCTGTACGTATAGTCCTTGCGCCTTTCTTTCATCCTTCCTTGCTAACAGCCCCAGGGGTCGAGGCCATTCCCGGCATGAACAAGAAGAACTAGATCCTCGTCTCCCCGGCGTCCTTGCTCTTCTTTGCCAAGTCCTCCCGATAGTCTATGTAGTCAATCATTCTCCTCGTGTTCATCGTGCCGCAATGAAATTCCGTCATCCATGCCGTAAATCGCTGCAACCACATCCATGCCATAGTCCGTCCTTCTAAACAAACTGCTCTTCACCACCCCACCACCCCGCCGTGCTTAGACAAACTTGCTCTTCACCACCCCCAGCACCAGCCCCCGCTTCTGCTTCGACACAAACCGGCTCACGTCGTCCGCCCATCCCTGCGACGACTCCTGCAGGCTGTCCAGGCTGTCGTTCATATAGTTGAGCCGCTCCGTCCGCTGGTTCAGCTGCCGCGTCAGGTACTGGCCCCAGCCCTCCTGCCGTCCCGCGCCCGCCCCCAGCTGCCGTGTGCTGCTGCTTCCACCACCCCCCCCTGGCCCGTACCGCGCCAGCCGCTCCTCTTCGGCCGCCGCCGCCAGCATCCGCTTGCTCGGCGGCCGGTCTGGCCCGCCAATCAGCAGGTCCAGGTCCGTCGGCGACACATACTGCGTGCCTGCAATCCACTGCAGATTGCTGATTGTCGGCCGCGGCGGCACGCTCAGCTCCGGGTTCACCAGCGTGTCCTTGTGCGCTTCCGAGAACCCGCCCGCCGTGCCCCACGCCGACACCGCCACCAGCTCCGACGGACCCGTCCATGCGTACACGTCGCCCGACGCCGTCACCATCGCCTCGCCCAGCCGCGCCGTGTCCAGCTGGCCCCCGCTCCCCGACCCATAGCCCGATCCCATTCCCATGGGCGGCGCTGCTGCTGCCGATGCCAGCACCTGCTGCATCCTGCTCCGGCCCAGCTCTTTGAGGCCCGGCAATGAGTATGCGCGGAGCGAGCCGTCACCAAACACCCCCAGCAGCGCGTGCGCCCCGCTGTTGCTGCCCCCGCCCGCGTCGTCGCTAGACACCGCCACCGCCGCTGCCGCCGCTCCGGCTGTCACCACGGCTGCCGCACAGCACGGCGCGCCGTCATCCCATGTCTTGGACGCGCCTTTGGCGGCTGCGGGCTTGAAGATGCGCGCCTCACGCGGCGTCGCCACCACGAGCGTGCCGTTGACGTGCACGCCGTTACGCAGACCCGCCACTGCAGTGCCTGTCGCTGCCGCCGGCGCACCTGTCTCTGCCACAATCGGGCTGATCGACAGCACCCGGTCTTTGCAGTCGGCCACGCCTGCCAGCTTCGCCGTGTAGCCTCCACCACTGCCGGGCAGCAGCTCAAACGTCAGCAGCTTGCCCTGGCGCGTGCCCGCTAGGCACACTAGGCTCGAGTAGCTCTTGCCATCGAGCGACAGCACCGCAAACTCAATGGCTGTCGGGTAGTCCTTTTGGCCGCCGCCTCCGCTTTGCGAGCTGCTTCCGCCTCCGCCTCCCAGAAACGACGGCCGCTGCTTGCCCTCCGCCTTGCCGACCTCCGCCATGGAGCCGTGGTAGATGACAGTGGGCCCGCGCAGGTCGACGATGCTGAGGAAGCCGTTCTGCGCTCCGGCGGCCACAAAGCCAACGTCGGCCACCTTGAGCGCCGTGATGGCCCCCTGCAACATCTCGTAGCGCACCCACGGCTGCAGGCCGTCCTGCAGCGTGTCCTCGGTGCGGCTGCTAATGTCTGTGAAGCCGCCCGGGTTCGACGGCAGCGGATCCGCAGCGCCACCAGCGCTACCGCGCGGCTGCTGCCCAAAGCTGCGGTTGGTTCCCCAGCGGAAGAGCACGACCTCGCCCTGCCGCGTGCCGGCGGCGAACTCGCCAGTGCCGGCGGCCAGCGACAGCGCAGACACGTCAACGTCGACGTCGCGGCCGACGGCGCGGGCCATGTCAACCTGCAACTGCGCGGGGTTCTCAATCTCGTCACCGTGGCCCAGGTCCCACAGGCGCACGGTGCCGTCGGCGTGCGCGGTCTGCACAATGTTGCGGCGCTCGTAGCGGCGCCGCGGGCGGGCCGCAGGTGCACCGCCGCGCAGTAGAGGTTCGCCGAGGTTGCGCGCCTCGGTCAGACCGAGCCAGCGCTCGCGCGGCACAGTGGCCACGGCAGCGACACTGACAAATGGGCTGACAAACGACAGCGACGGGTGCAGCTGGTTCGTCGGGCTGATGGGGTAGCCCGAGGGGAAGCTGAGCGTCAGCATCTCGCCTGAGCCCAGCAGCACAAACACGGCCAGCGGGTCGTTGCCGCCGCCGTAGTGTGGTGACAGCCGTGGCGCCAGACAGAAGCCCGTCACGTCCGTGCCCAGCGGCGTTGGCAGCAGGTGGCGCCGCTTGCCGGCGGCACGCAGGTAGTCGCCCAGGACCTGCCACGACGACGTGGCGTAGACCGGTGCCGGGCCCAACTCCAGGAATGTTAGCCCATGCTGCTCGGCCGGCGGCACATCCGCACCCAGCGCAAGGCCGCCGGCCACCAGCAGCGCCGTGTCGTCCGGGTTCTTCTTGCAGCACCAAGCGATCTGCACGTAGGGCGAGAGCAGCCGCGGTGGCCGTGTAGTAGCGGCCGCCGACGGCTGGTCGATACCGACGTCGTAGAGGGTACGTGCCAGCAGCACGCGGCCATCCTTGGGGTCCCAAAAGACCAGGCTGCCGTCGTCGTGCGCCGTCAGCACAAAGGTGCCGCTGGGGTGCCACAGCGCATGCGTCAGGCGCGGTCTCCGCGGTAGGTGTGGCGTCTCGCCGTTGCCGCCGGGCGCGCCAGCAGGCACCACGTACTCAAAGTATTTGAGCGCTTCGTTTTGCTTGAACGAGTATAGCACGGCGCCACCCGAGTAGCCGAGCAGCATCTGGCCGGCATCGCGCGGGTGCAGCTGTATGGTCACCAAATTGTGTGCGGCCGCCACCGCCCCTCCTCCTCCTCCTCCTCTTCCTGCGCCTGCCGCCTCCTGCCGCCGCCACAAATTCGGAATCCGAAAGGGCGAGAGCCGCTCGCGGTCGAGGTCAAAGGCGACCACGTCGCCGCTGGTGAGCCCCAGAAAGGCCCAGTCCAGCATGGGGTCGGTGGCCATGCAGACGGCGGCGCCGGCGCCGACCGACCCGCCCACACGCTCGCCTGTGTCGAGGTTCCAAATTGCCAGCTCGCTCTTGGCGTCCAGGCTGACCAGCCGGTTGGCGCTGAACTGCAGCTGCCGCAGCGACGCACCGCCCTTGGGCCGCAGCACCTGCTGAATGCGGTCGCGCCCGTACACGTAGATGGTACCGCGGCCAAAGCGTGAGCTCGTCGTGCCCACGGCCAGCAGAGACTGCACCGGGTCGTAGGCCAGGCAGCTGATCTGCGAGCCCACGCCGTAGCGTGCCTGCTCCGTCGGCGCAAACAGACCGGGCTGCTGCTGCAGCGCGGCCGAGAGGTCGGTCTGCACGCCGGCCTGTCGCCCGCGGATGAAGCTTGCCATCGGTGTGCAGGATGTTTGTCGTGTCGAATGGTTCGGGACAGTGTTTGTGTTCGTGGTGGACGCAAGATGTGGTCTGCAGGTGTTGTTGAGAGGTGACGTCGACCTGTCCGTTTTGGGCAAGGGTGGGGGCATTGTGGAATCACGTGCTATGCTTTGCTTGGGATGACAAAGAAAAAGGGGCAATCCTCCACCGCGGCCTGACCACAATCCCACGATAATTCTACAGAGGAGGCGGCCCAGAGGTTCTGGCCCGAAGGTAGGTTGCCAGCCAGGCCTCTCCGGCCTTTCATCTACACTTGCGTCCTCCATACCCCCACGACCTTTGTCCCCTTGACCTTCGATAGAGACTCAGTCATCCTCGATTCTGGCCATCAGCCCACAAGTTCAACGATGCCAAGTGGTTTACCGCCCTCACCAAGTTGCCCTTCCCCAACACGGTCCAGATTGCCAATGGCACGGTGACCGCCTGCGAATTTGGCGGCCAAGTCCGCTTTCAGACGACAGACAGCAGTGGCGCGGAGGTCGACCTCACGATCGAAAACGCAGTATATTCACCCACGTCTCCACTGAACCTGCTAGCATACTGCATACTGGCACTGCAGGGCGCCAACATCGACGTCGCGGCTGGCCTAATGACCGCGGGCGCCCTCCGACTGCCACTCCGATTGACGAACAACGTCCCATTTCTACCGCAAATTGTCCCCTCCACAAGCGACCAGGCCAACTTCGCCTTCACCTC